>BQNB010011954.1:0-76995 GCA_026074375.1 Tanacetum coccineum
ATTGATTGATGTGCTTTCTTTCTATGTCCACATGTCACTTCATGTGGGTTTCAACCAATCAAAAGCTTGTATGACGTCTAATTCTGCCAGATCATTCCTTGATACTTGAATTGATTATTCACGTCATTAATTGTGAATTACCCCTTGTTTTGAGTGAGTGGTAAATCGGGAAAGATAATGAATAGTAATAAAGTATTACCCGCGTAATTTTAAACTTAAGGGGAGTTTGACTCGGGTTAGGCTTGGGTAATTTTAAAAGGTTTTGGGCCGGTGGGTGTTAAATGGGTTAATATAAATGGGATTTAATGAAGAGATAACGAGTGTTAACTTAATATATGGAAAAATTAACGTCGTTAGGGTTTGGGCCATTTGTGTAATTTGGTTATTTTTGAGGGACTGTTTTTGGCAATTTGGGTTTTGTCATTTAGTGGTTGACTAGTTGACCAAGTTTGACTTTGAGTTGACCATTGGACCTTCAGCAATAAATCCCCGGCTCTTGTACATTCTTTCCTTTCCCGTGTCCGTGTTTGTCCGGCTTTGACCGTTTTCTTGAGATTTTTTCAATATTCGTACCTACATAATCACAAAGACAAAACGAGCAATATAGAAGTATTTTATGCACAATTTTGGTCTTTTAAGGGACATTTTTGATATAAAAAAGATATGTGTTTTCACACATATCAAAATTCCCTAAACTAAACGATTGCGTGTCCTTACGCAATATTATATGCTCTAAAATCAAAAACCTCAAAACTTCCCCAAACTAAACGATTGAAAAGTAGCAAAGACTTTTGTTGGGAGAGTTAAGAAATCACAAGCTTTAAAACACCCCATTTTCCATTTTCCAAAACTTTTTCTATTTTTATGATTTTTATAATTTATGATTTACATCTTACAACTTATTCATGTGTGACATAATGTATTGTTTTCATTATTCATTGATAATTTTTAGGATCACGGAACAAAAAGCACTTAAAGTGTCTAAAAAGATAAATTCATCGTCCCCAACTTTCACCTCTCCAAGTCAAGCTTAAAAACAAGATCATTGTAAATTACAAGTTATGATGCTAACACCACTCATAAAACCTAATTGTGTACTTACTTTTCCTCCCTTATTCCTAATTTTGTATCTCAAGATTTTATTTAAGTCATATATCCGAAGGCTCTTTAAGACTTAAATTGACCAATCATATTTGCACCATATACCCTGAGGCTCTTTAAGGTACAAATAAGACAAAAATTAAGCAACAATATCCATTCCATATACCCTAAGGCTCTTTAAGGGATAAGCAAAATATTTATTAATGTGATACATATAGTATGCCAAATTAAGTATTCCTGATGTGTACTCATCTTAATCACAAAGGAACTAAAGAAAACTTCTATTAACTAATTATTAACCAAAAAATCGCACAACTTTATTTATTAAACAATTATATATAAAGGTGAAACAAGCTAATAGGAGAAAAAACCACAATTAACACTCATGAGCCTTAAAAAAATTCAACTATTCTATGTTTAGCATCAAAACTTATACTCTACTCTATCATCTCTTGTTCTTCACAATTTAAAATTTCTAAGAAAGAAACTCGTGAATACTTAGCCTAATGAATTAAGATCGGCACTTTAACAAGTCACATAGACTGGCAACAATCTCAACTCTAATAAATCGAACTTCGCATATTTAAAATCAATTATGGGAACTTGCAAAGTCTTGACTTTTTCAAGCTAGACTAGCGTTTTATAGCTCCTTGTATAAAAGATTAGCAAAGACAATCTATTTATGTTAAGGAGAAAGCTAAGATATAAAACCGGTCGGGTCAAAATTTACTTTTCATTCTCACCAACGAAAAACCTACATTCGTGTCAACTATTTTATATATATATATATATATATATATATATATATATATATATATATATATTTTTTGTAAATATATATATGAACAATAAACTAAATATTAAGACTTAAAAATTTAAAATTTTTGTGGGAAAACGGGGTACGTGAGAACAACGGGCAAAAGTAGGCAAGATTATATCGAAGATATACTACCCCATACTAAAACTAAACATTGTCCTCAATGTTTCCTAGCTAGAAACCCCATACTAGAACTCAAAAAGGTCGAATGCATAACTCAAGCCTGAAGAAAGTATTACAAAAATCTTTAGCCGTTTATCAAGTGTGCTAAAAGATAAATGTTAGTTGATAATAATCTTTAGGATATCGGATTTCCCCAAACTAATGGCAAGCAAAGGCTAGGAAGCTCGAGTGGACCGGGACAAAACACCGAACACGAGAGTCTTCAGAAAATTTTGGGTCAATCCTGCAAACAATCACAAGTACAAACAACAAGAATCGGAAGAGTACAAGCCTCCTCACATCACAATAAGAAAGAAGATAGAAAGATAAGCATGGGGTGCCTCCCACGAAGCGCTTTGTTTTTGGTAACCGAGTCACATAGCTTGACTCGATCCCCGAATTCATTCGTCCTTGGAGAAAGTGTGGAGATCCTGGACTACCTTGGGTGGTAAGTCCCCTCCGAAGTAATGCTTCACACGATGACCATTCACCTTAAAGTTTGGACCATCGGGTTGAGATAACTCAATGGTTCCGTATGGAAAAACTTTGGTGATGGTGAAAGGTCCTGACCAACGAGTTTTAAGCTTTCTTGAGAATATCTTTAGACGAGAGTTGAAGAGTAAAACTCGATCACCAACATTGAAAATGCGGTTTTTGATCTTTGAGTCGTGAAGCTTCTTCGTCCTCTCTTTATAAATCAAAGAATTCTCGTAAGCTTGATCACGAAGTTCATTAAGTTGAAGCTTTCGGTGATCACCCGCGGTTTTAAGATCGAAGTTAGCATGTTTCAAAGCCCAATATGCTTTATGCTCTAACTCGATAGGTAAATGGCAAGACTTTCCGTACACTAACTTATAAGGCGTACAACCAATTGGTGTCTTAAAAGCAGTACGAAATGCCCACAAAGCGTCATCTAGTTTGTTAGACCATGAGGCACGGTTTTCTCCAACCGTCCTTTTTAGAATACATTTTAAACCTCGATCGGACACCTCCACTTGACCGCTCGTTTGAGGGTGATAAGCGGTAGCTAGATGATGTGTGACCCCATACTTAGACATTACTTTAGCAAATTGATCGTTACAAAAATGGGTCCCACGATCGCTTATAATAGCTCTAGGTGTTTCGAATCGGGCAAAAAGAGATTTTAAAAACATAACTACAACTCTAGCATCATTTGTGGGGAGCGCCTTTGCTTCAACCCATTTCGAAAGATACTCAACGGCTACGAGAATGTATTTATTCCCTCTTGAAGACGGAAATGGTCCCATAAAATCAATACCCCATACATCGAAGATTTCATAAACTTGGATAGCGTTTTGAAGCATCTCATCTCGTTGTGAAATTTTGCCTTGTCTTTGACACGTATCACAAGATTTGATCATCGTATGGGCATCTCGATATATGGTAGGCCAAAAGAAACCGGCATCAAATACTTTTCGAGCGGTGAGATTGGCACTATGATGGCCCCCGATGGGTCCTTCATGACAAGCTTTGAGGATTTCAAGAGCTTCTTGCCCATGCACACACCGTCGAATGATTTGATCCGCACAAGTACGAAAAAGATAGGGATCGATACGAAAAAGATAATGATCATCCCAAAAATAATGTTAACGTCCTTGAAAAACCTTCTTCTTTTGTTTTAGTCGTCATTCCATTGATGATAAATTCCCGCATGGAAATTTGTATAGTCGCAAACCATGGGGTACTCTCACTAGTTAACGCACCAAGAGTTTCTAAAGGAAAATGTTCATTTATGTCTTTGTTTTCTAACACATCCTTATGAGGATTCTCAAGTCTAGATAAATGATCCGCCGCGAGGTTCTCACTTCCTTTTTTATCACGGATGGTGATATCAAATTCTTGTAGGAGAAGAACCCACCGGAGCAACCTCGGCTTAGCGTCTTGTTTGTTCATAAGGTATTTTAAAGCCGAGTGATCCGTATACACTATGCTTTTAGATAAGACAAGATATGGCCGAAACTTTTCAAAAGCATACACAACGGCAAGCATTTCCTTTTCCGTGGTAGTGTAATGAATTTGAGCTTCTGTCATTGTCTTACTAGCATAATGTATAGGCTGAAAGTGCTTCGTCTTTCGTTGTCCTAAAACCGCACCAATCGCGAAATCACTTGCATCACACATGAGTTCGAAAGGTAGGTTCTAATCCGGGATAACTAAGATCGGAGCTTCGGTAAGCTTCTTTTTAAGAGTCTGAAAAGCATCAATACAATCCTTAGAAAACACAAACGGTGTTTCCTTCTCAAGAAGGTGAGTCATTGGTCTAGCTATTTTGGAAAAGTCTTGGATAAAACGACGGTAAAAACCTGCATGACCTAAGAAACTCCTAACACCTTTTACGGTAGTCGGGTGAGGTAGCTTAGCGATAACATCGACTTTAGCATGATCGACCTCAATTCCCGACTTTGAAATTTTATGCCCTAACACAATTCCTTCTCTACACATAAAGTGGCACTTCTCCCAATTAAGAACTAAATTCGTGTCTTCACATTATTTTAGCATCTTTTCTAAATTGGAGAGGCACGAATCAAAACTATCCCCAAAAATTGAGAAATCATCCATAAATACTTCCATAGACTTTTTGATCATATCATGGAATATGGCCATCAAACACCATTGGAAAGTACCAGGAGCATTACACAAACCAAATGGCATGCGACGGTACGCGAAAGTTCCATACGGGCATGTGAAAGTAGTTTTCTCCTGGTCTTGGGGATCTATTGGTATTTGGAAATACCCTGAAAATCCATCTAGAAAACAATAAAACTCATTTCCGGCTAATCTTTCTATCATCTGATCCATAAACGGCAATGGAAAATGATCTTTTCGAGTTGCTTCATTTAACTTCCTATAGTCGATACAAACTCTCCACCCGGTAACTAAACGTGTCAGAATTAATTCATTCTCTTCATTAGCAACAACGGTTATTCCTCCTTTCTTTGGAACACAATGCACTAGACTAACCCATGGGCTGTCGGAGATCGGGTAAATCATACCGGCATCAAGAAGTTTTAAGACCTCCTTTTTGATTACCTCGTGAATTTTTGGGTTAACCCGTCTTTGACTTTGAACCGTGGGTTTGTAATCATCCTCCATCAAGATTTTGTGTGTACAAAAACGAGGGTCGATACCCTTGATGTCGGTGATTTTCCAAGCAATGGCCCGTTTATGAGATTTAAGCACCTTTAAGAGAGCATCTTTTTCATCATCTTTTAAACCTTTTGCAATAATCACGGGTAACTTGTCGTTTTCTTCTAAGTACGCATATTCCAAGTGAGACGGTAAATCTTTTAACTCTAATTCCGGAGGCTCTTCAATTGAAGATTTTGCCTTGGTAACTTCACTTTGTTTAAGGTCCATCGGAGGAAGTTGAAACGGGTCATTATTTAACAATTTTTCAATTAAGCAAATATCTCCCTCCGGATCGCAATCGGCATGATCAATTTCTGGTGAAATCGAATCGTCCTTAAGATAAGCTTCGATTTCTTCCAAAATGAATTCGGAAGTAAACGGCTCAGACGTCGGGGTGGGATTGCCACCCGAAGAATTAGAAAATCCTAGCAATTTTGGAGCATACTCCTCACAAACTGCATCAATGATGTCAATTCGGTTTACCGACTTATCATTTATAGAGGAGTATCTCGTAGTTTGATCTAAATTAAAAGTGACGACTTCGTTATCAACTCAAAGGATTATTTCTTCTCCATAAACATCAATTAAAGCATGACCGGTCCTCAAGAAGGATCTCCCAAGTATGAGATGTACTCGAGGATCGGCTTCGAAATCAACAACAACAAAATCGGTAGGAAAATGAAATTTCCCAACTTTGACAAAAACGTCTTCAGCGAGTCCTTTAGGATAAGTAATTGATCGGTCCGCTAACTCTAAAGTCATCCGAGTTGGTGTAAGTTTAGGTAAAGAAAGCTTTTTCCAAATATAAAGGGGCATAAGATTTATGCTCGCACCAAGATCGGCCAAAGCATGACATACATCCATTCCCGGGAAATTATATGGTATAAGAAACTTGCCGGGATCTCCAAGCTTTTCGGGAAGCTTTTTGAGGAGCATCGCTAAGCAATTCTCGTTCAATGGTATCTTAGCTAACTCAAGCAACTTTTCCTTATTCATGAGCAAACTCTTAATCGTAGGAGCAAATCTTGGCATCAAAAGTAAAGCATCTACGAAACTTATGTCAAAACGCAAATCTAACATTTGAAAAATCTTCTCTTTTTGATTAGAAGCTTTGTCACGAGACTTTTCTTGATTAAGTCGAGAAGGATATGGAATATTTGGCTTAGGTAAACTTTTTGAAACATCGGATTTCAGAATTGGAAAGGTTTTAGGCAAATTCTTTAGAACATCGGATTTCGGAATAGAAATGGGGATAACCGGAGGTGGGATTTGAGCGGTACTTCCTTGGAAATTAGATTGCTCCTTATCCGTTGTCTCCTCGGTTTCTCGTTCCACTACCTTTTAGGGGAAAGGATTAGTGTTGGAATCGAAGGTCCCTCGTAAGCTAACACCACTTCGCGGTAGTGATCGCTTTTATCTCACCTTCGGGTTTGGAATGGTATTACTCCGGAAGAGTACCCGAAGTTGAGGCTTGGTTATGAAACAATCCACATATCATGTTTTGCAAATTATTTTGAAAAGTAGTTTGTTGATTCATCATGACGGCTTGTTAGGATTTTATCGTGTTTTGAATTTCATTCTTAAGGTCTCCTTTCAACGATTTTATTTGATTTTGCATGTTCCTCAACATTTGATCGTTATTCCTCTTGTAACTCGAAAAATCATTTGAAATCTCTTATTGAACTTGATTATTAGGCACTTGAAAAGATTGGTTTTGAAATCCTTGGTTTTGAAAATTTGAAGCATGATTATTCTGAACTTGAAAACCTTGATTACCATGAAAATTATTTCCCCGATTAAAATTATTCCCTTGACCTTGATTTTGATTAAACCTATTTTGACCATTGTTTTGCATCGGAGCAAAACCTGGTGGTGCCATTTGATTACTAACACGGTTCGGAGGGTTAACTTGATTGTAAGTACCCGTGGTCGCACAAACACTAGCCTGATTGTTATCGGTAGTTGGACAATTATACCAAGAATGGGCACCACCACAAGTAACGCAAGTTTCCTCAACCGCTTTAACCGGAGCGGGAGTGACAACTTTCTTAGAAACAATCTCGACTAAGGTCAAAAGTTGATCTGCAAGCTTATCAATTCTCTCATCCGTCTTACTATCACTTTCCCTAGTCGTATTCATCCTAGAAGCATTTGGTTTGTTTCGTGAATAACGCACTTTTGATTTATTCTCAATTATATTCAAAGCTTCTCTAGTCGTCTTACTTAAAAGATTTTCACCTGCCACGGCATTTAAGGAGTCTTGATCGTTGTCGTTTAAACCGTTATAAAAGGTATCAACTTGAGTTAACTCCGTAAATCCGTGGTGAGGACAAGCTCTAAGCATTTCCTTAAATCGTTCCCACGCTTCACTAAAAGACTCATCGAATTTTTGGGTAAATCGAGAGATTTTATTCTTTAAGTGAGTGGTCTTCGAAGGAGGGAAAAATTGATTCACGAATTTGGTAACGAGATCCTCCCAAGTCAAGATTGAATTGGGTGGTTCTTTCTCGTGCCAGGTTTTAGCAGCCCCCTCGAGCGAATAAGGAAACATCATTAACTTAATCACATCGTTTGGCACATTCCTAAATCATAGAGTCGAAGTAATCCTTTTGAAACTATTGATATGAGCATGAGGATTTTCGTTCTCTAAACCGTGAAACGGATTAGCTTGAACTAGTTGTAACAAATTTGTTTTGATCTCAAAATGATCCGCATTAATTTATGGGAAAACGATAGCTTCTCCATACCCTTCCGTGGGTGCTCGGAGCAGTTCTTCCATTGTACGTTCCGCCATTGGTGCAATGATAGTACGAAGCTCGGGTTCGACTATGTTTGGAGCACGTCCTTTATTTTGACGTCTCGGAATGGTTAGGCGTTTGAATCATTGGAAAATTAGAAATTTCTATGCGCATTCACAAACAAACAAATAATTATAAAAGAAATGAGAAAAGGAAATATTTTTGTTTACCGAATAATCAACAAACTTAGGGTAACTCTCTTAAGTAAAATAAATTTTACAAAAGAGGTGCGCCTTTTTCGTAAGTGACACAAATGGTAAAAAAAATTAATCTTTGGTTCGGGAACTTATTGATGGATAATACCTCAATTGAAGGTATTATTTGTTGGTGTTCTTTTACCAACTTGGTAAAAAAAATTATTTCTTAATGAATTCACAAGAAAAATCGAAAAATCCGGAAGAGCAAATATTTTTGTATTTTTCTTATTTAATAATCTTCTACTTATACTAAAAAGAAAAGAAAAATATATTTTTAATTTTTTTTTTATTTTTGATTTTCTTAAAAGCGTAACTTTCGAAGACGAAAGGTTCTCCAAATCACGATCAACAAACTTCAAACGAAAGAATCTTAATCACAAATCCCCGGCAGCGGCGCCAAAAATTGATTGGTGGTCAATTATATACGTAATAATATCCAAAGTATAGAATATTCCAAAACTACCCTTGAGGACAAAGGTAGTAGGAAAAATCTTACAAAAATACTACACGTTTTAACCGGTAAGTGATTACCGGGTCGTTTTCCCAAAGATTTATGAAATTGAGACCACGTTTGTTATTTGGACAATGATTTGAATTGGTTCAAAGATGATTTGTTTTCTAAAATCCTAAAAGTGAGCAAATTAAAGGACAATTAAACCTAACTTTAATAACGGAAAATTAAACTTTAACTAAAAACGCAAAACGGGAACCCTAAACGGTGACTAAAAACCCTAAATTTCCAAAAATAAACCTAAAATGAATTTTTCACTTTTAATAGACTCTAATTAACTAAAAAGTAAGATTAAAGAAAACTAGAATGAAAACGGAGTTGATTTGAGCTTAAAAACACGAAAAACGTGAACGGGAATGAATCTCGTTCTTTAAAAAATGAAATTTTGCAAATTAAACCCTACGGAAGCAAAACTATTTTTCCTAGGAACTATATGATAAAAGAAAATTTTCTAAAAAAGAATTATATTTTTTTGACTTTTTTATAATTTTTTATGAATTAAAAACGATTTTAAAGAAAATTAAATATAAAAAATACTAAACGTTTTATGAAAAATCTGAAAAAATTATGGAAAATAGCTTGAATGGTGAAGAATCTAAAAAAAATAAAATTGGAAAACACAGCTTATCGAATAAGCTGTGTAATAAGCAAAAATAGCTTATTAAACCTAAAGAGCTAAAATGCATATAAAGAATTAATTGTACAAAGATGAAATGAAAACGTCCCCATGGCGCGTTGGTTGAGTGTGTTGAGTGTTGTGTTATAAAAGGTGAGGATGTTGAGGTCGAGGGTTCGAGCCTTGCTCACCCCCGAATTCCATCTTCCCTTTTTTTTTAAAACTTAAAAAAAACAAAGTTGTAGAAAAACTGGAAATAAGCAACTTTAATAAAAGCAACTATCTTTGAAAAGCACTAAATAAGCTAAAAAAACAGCTTAAAACTTGACAGATTAGACTTAACTATATTTTTAAGCTTTTGACTAAACTTAATAAGCTATAAGCTAGAATAAGGACTGAATAAGCTATTAAAAGACTAACACTATTCTAATAAGCTGAACTTAACCAGAAATAAGCAAGAAAACCTAATAAGCTCTAAAGCTAAAACTAAAAAAATAATCAGGCAAAAAGGCACTTTTGAGCTTAATTTTAAACACACAAATGGATCCTAGTACCTAAAAGCCCTACACCTACTTAAACCTTAGCCAAAAAGCTACATGAAACAGCTTTAAAAACATAATTTGAAAATCATATGCTCAATGAAAAATCAATTTGAAAAGTGCTTAAATACTCAGAACCTGCTGAGTTTTGCTTTTGGTTTAAAAAGACATAATGCAACTTTGACAGCTTAAATCAGATGACCTATTGAACTTATTTTTAGAAAATAAGCTCAAGCAGATTAACAATTTCCTATAAACTATTTGTAAACTAATTTTCAAAAACTAATAACTACTTTTACCTATTGAAAATTTAGATTGAAATTGCTTATTTGTCTATTCTTACTGCTGATGCAGTTAGCACACAAAATGACTACAAACTAAATTCAGGCATGAAAACTAGTTGCTACAACTATAAAACAACAAACTAAGAGCAATAAGAGCAATTAAAACTACTAGAACAGATTTGTACTAAAAATGATAATGAAACTCAGCTTAAACCTAACAGATTTTATCTACTAAAGCTACATCACAACTTAAGCTAATAACACTCTATAGAAACTTCAAATCCTACTTTCATAAACCTGCATGGCATTTGTCTGTTTTTACTAATGCTGATGCATTGGACACAAAAGTGACAATTCTTAAAACTAATTGATGAGACCTTAAGATTGAATTCTACATAATTTAATACTTAAACAAAGAGCAAATTGACTTGACAAAAGTAGCAAGAAATAACTAGAGATCAAAATAGCATATTAATCTGAATCTGTATCACAGTATAGCTAATAACTACTAATCAAAACTTGTTAAAACTTGATTAAATCTTTACAAAGACCTTAGATATAATTCATATAAAACTTAATATGATATTTTAAAGTATCTAATAGTAGACAAATCGGTTCAAGCTGCTACTAACTTGAGTACGTTTTGCCTTGTACCAAACACCCCTTTAAATCTCTTAAATACATATTCAGCTTATAAAAATGAGAACTAAGGATCAAACTTCAAATACCAGATAATATTAAGCTTATTGTAAACTTAATGAACAACTTTTCATAATTAAATAAGCCTGAACAATAATCTAATACACTATGCTAATATTTTTGGACTTTTTGACAGATTTTATAAAATAAGAAGCAAACTGTAATCTAAGCTATTTAAAGAACATATTAAGCAACAAATGATTAAAATAAGCAATAATAAGCAGATCTAAACTACAAATAAGCATACAATAAGCAGATGAAGCAGATTAAAGCTAATAGTATAAATTTAAGCTAGAATGTAAAGAAGAAACTTACAGGAGCCTTTGCTCTAAACAAGGTTAAGATTAAGCTCAAATGAGCTATCAACTAGTCCAAAATATCTCGTAGATAGCTGGTGAGGTCATGGAAGTCCTTCCATGATTGACTTCCCTTCAATGTTAAGCTGAGGTAATTTTTAGGGGTAGATTGAGTATGATAAGCTCAACTAAGCTTTTGAGAGCTTGGTTGAGCTATTAAGTAGATTAAAGAACTTATGAACTTATGTGAACAAAAATAGAGCTTATTCAAAGCAATTATGTATCAAAGTAAAACATTAAGAACAATTGATCAATTATGAAAAACAAACTTTTATTACTAATATGAAATTGATTACAAACTTAAGAAAAGGTTACATTAAGTAGAAATCTATAAGCTAAAAACGATTTGAAAATTACATAAGCTAATTCTAAAAGCTACTCTCTATCACTACTCCTAGATATCTCTTGTGAGTGAAGAGATGCTTGTATTTATAGCTGGAGAAGGAAGTTTCTAGGCCCTCAAGTTTGTTAGACGCTCCCCTTCAGTCTTGATCTCAACCCTCCATTTAATTGCAATCACTGGATCCCATCTTATGCCCGTTGGATCAATGTGTGATCACACGGATTGCCAGCATGGCAATCCGTGTGTTAGAGCTTTATGCTTCTTTTTCAAAGGATTCAGTGCAAATTACTTCTTTCAAGTGTGCTTCTATACAATCTCGTGTGTCATTCTTTTGTCAGTGCTGACCAATAAGAGCTCTTGAAGTAACGTTTCTTTGCTGAGTTGGCACATAGCACTTGGAATCTTTGTTCCATGCTGTCAACTGAGATTTACCCTTTGATTTTACGCAGGTAAACATGAAGGAGATGATGAACAGTAAAACAGACTTTCCCGCGCCTTTTCTTTCCTTTTTATAACTTTGTTTGACCCAGGGATTTGGGGGTTTGACTTGGGCCCGGGTATAAAAGGAATGGGCCACGGTTTGGTATTTTAGGCTTGGTTATAAATGGTTTAAGGTTTTTATAAGAGATAACGACCGTTATCTCTTTTATAAAAAGGAGATAACGGTGTTAGGGTTTATGGATTATTGTGAATTATGATTTAACATTAAGGGTTTTTATGGTATTTTGAGGATTTTATCATTTTATGGGTTGACTATTGTTGACCAAGACTTGACTTTGTTGACCTTTTGCTAGAAACTTCCGGCTCTTTTGTCTCTATCCGGTTTCTGATTGTGTCGTGTTTGTCCGGCTTTGACCATTTTCTTGTGATATTTGCATTATCCGTACCTACACATACACAAACAACAAAATACACGAATACAAGCATATTTTTGCACATAGATAATTTAAATCCATTTTGGATATTATAAAGTTATGTGATTTCTTCACATATCAATGATCATAGGGAAGTATAGTTTGATCGGGGTGAGCTTAGTAAGTTAGTGTAGATTTGTGGTTGATAGTATATAGTGTCTAGGTGAAGTAAAGTTATGAATCGTAGTGAAGAATTTATGAATCATAGTGAAGAAGTAGTGAAGTGAAGTGAAGTTGTGTGGTGAAGAGAAATTGTGAATTGTTGTGAAGTAGTGTGGTTAGTTGTGATAGATTAGTTATCATCTAGGATTAGAAACTCGACATTTAGCTTAGTGTCAGAAATTGGTGTAAGCTACTTCTGTATGGTTTTCTCCGCCTAAAGGGAGCTTGTTGACTAGTGAAGTAACTCCTCGAGTTGGGTATAGGGGTGGAGTGGAAGTAGGGCGAAGAGGTGCTTATGACCGAACCACTATAAATCATTGCGTCCGGTTTGCACTTTTTTTACTTTTTGCTTTACATCTTTATTTACCTTATCGCCTTACATTTATATTTGCATTAGATCTATATGTGTGTTGATTGTTGCTTATATTGTTTGGATGATGATTGTGTCATTGATAGATTTATATTGTGATTGTGTTTGTATTGTTTTGATCAATGTTCTAGTGGATATAGATGTATTATTCACACTTATCATATTGCATCTAACTTGATGGATAATTTGATACGAAATATTTTAAGTTTTTATATAGATACGTATTCACCCTCCAACCCCCCCCCCACCCCCCCCTCTTCAGATTTCCACAATTGGTTTTTACTGATTTCCATAAAAGATTTCCTTAGAAAGTGATGGTGTTGGATTCTATACCATCATAGGAAAAAATTTATGCCAATAGCTCTCAAAGTTAATGTTACTAGGGGTCAAATTAGTAGCAATAATATACTTCAAGATGAAAGAAATGAAGACGAAGAAATCAACTTAATAGATAAAAACTTTAGAAGACTAATCCGAAAGGGTGTCAAGAAACGTGGCAAGTTTGACATATGCAAAGAGAAGACCAAAGGTTGGTTCGACAAGCTAAAGTCGTGAACGCGGTTTTATTAATTTGTCTTCAGTGGGTAACAAGAATCACTTCATTTGCGATTGTTTAAAGCCTAGAAGGAACAAGGCATTTATCGGAGGAGCTTAGAGCAATAGCGAAGATGGAAACAAACCTCAAAATGAAGAAACATGTCTTATGGCTATCGATAGTAAAAGGTACAACCTAAACCATCTATTTCTAATAATGATTTAGATTTTATTTACTTGCAAAGGGATAACGAGGAACTCCTAAAGTTTAACAAGGATTTTTCTAAAACATATGAAAAAGTTTTACAAGAAAAATACGCTCTAGAAATAGAACATTCAAAACTCCTTAGCAAAGTCAATGAACTTGAACTTGAAGTAAAGAAACTTGTCAAATCTAAAGAGGTGATTGAACCTTGAAAAAATTGTAATGTACTCACCAAAGAGGTTGACTCTTTAAAGTGCAATGCTGATGACTTCAAGAATGATAGCATTGGATTTTTCAAAATTCAAAGGATAGCGGTTTGTTTTTGATCGATTGTTTAGTCGTCAAAAAGTTGTGCCCATATATATGAAATGGTTTGCATTTCTAAAAACAAGAAAACCACTTCCGTAAGTCTAAACAAACCAATAACGTTTGTAAAAGAAAGTCAAAACGGAAATTTGTCAAATGGCTTTGTTAAACCCATAGTACGTCAAACTCATTTTGCAAACACTCGAGGTTCCCAAGAACCCATTACAAGAGTGGAACAAGACACCAAAGAAATCACTCGGGCTAGCATAATGGACTTGGATACACACAACCTCGAGTTGACCATAGACCTCTTTTACCCACACCAAATATTGACCTTCAAACTCATATAACCGAAGACTTATTTTCAAATTAACCACTCTTTCGAAAGAAGAAATTTTTACAGCAACCAAAGGTCTTCATATCATCAACATAGCACCTTCCAAAGGAGAGAAAACTTCTACCCAAATCAAAGGATAAAACACCTCGGAGCGTTGGACCAAACTTTCAAAACCTCCATGATTTTCAAAACAATCCTTGGTCTGATTTCTCGAGGTATGACCTACATAAACTATTTGCATTACTTTAAGACCCAAGGATGTTTGACTTGGGCACTTTGTTTGCTAACCACAATGGACCCAAGAGCAAGTGGGTACCAAAACTTTGAGTTACATTGTTAATTTTAGGTATGGCATGAGCGTGATTTTCAAACGAATCATCGAACTACAGATAATGGTTGCACCAATAACACCGATGTAAATAGAAGACTATTCATTTCATACTCCTCAAATCAAGATAAGCATATCATACTTAAAAGCAGGGTCTTCAATCTAGGTAACATCCTTCCTACTTCTAAACATGAAGTTTGGTCATGCATCCATAGTAGATAACTCAACCATTTGACATAGAAGACTAGGACATGCTCTTATGCGGGAAAATGGATTAATTCAAGAAAAAACAATAGTCTCAAAGGAAATCTAGTAAGAAACTCCAAAAGAAAATTTTTGATAATCATTTAGTGAGGCTTTCTCCGGTTTGCACGTGTAAATAGGGAAAGAGTTCATGCTAGTCATAAGCTTATAAACATGATTTCAACCACTAGAGTATTAGAACATTTACATATGGATTGTTTGGTCCTTCATCTATTCAAAGTTACGAGGGTGATTTTTATACTTTGGTAATAGTAGACGATTACTCAAGATATACATGGACATTATTTCTAAAAACGAAAAACTGGACATCAGCAGAAATTACTCCCCAACCTTTCTTTTCCCTCTTGAGGCATTGTTTTTTACAGGTGAATACCTGTTTGCAATAGCCTTTGAGTACCTCACAGGTGCAGATTGAGTCACATTGGATTGTCCAGATGGATTTACACTCACATGTGGTGCAGAATGTGAAGCTCCTTGCTGAGCCATTGATGTTCCAGTTGGTGTACACTGTGAAGCTCCTTGCTGAGTTATTGGTGTTCCAGTAGATTGAGGACCCATGTGACCTTTACAAGACCTGCTATTGTGATCTTTTTGACCACATTTATTACAAGTGACAGTTTTACCAGCCCTACTCAACTTATCATCCTTCACCATATTATCATACAACTCTGTAGCACTTTTATTTCTCTTCTTAGGAGGCCTGCCAATTGGTGTGTGGTAATCTGATGGTGTAAGAGTGATTGGGCTATTTGATGGAGGCCACAAGTCAGGACCATTGCATGGATTGATCTTAAACCTATACATCTCCTCCCATGTCGTTAGCCAGTAGCTTTCATGTACCCAGGTTTCAGGGATGCCAGGTTCCAACCCATTTTCTGCTATATTCCATATAGCTGCCACTGCATGCTTGCATGGTATCCCTGTCAAATCCCACTTTCTACAAGAGCAACTCTTATCTTCCACATTCACCACACACTGCTCCTATATTGACCAGTTGACTAATATAAAATACCCCCATTCCATGATATACTCTGTTGGGCAGCTTGTTTCTTAATCAACTCAAATATCTTAGTTGCCTTAGGGGTGAGTGGACCTTTTTGTCTTCTCTTGTTGGGCAGCTTGTTTCTTAATCAACTCAAATATCTTAGAAGATTAGGGCAAAATAGAAAATTAGGTCAAACTATGAAATTAGATAACTTACCTGCCTAGAACAATAATAGAAACGCCTCCCAGGATTAAAATCTGTCCATGATGTTCGAATCACACAAATGGAGTGACAAGTTGGACATTCCATGATTTTCGTGAATGGATAGTGTGTGTGTTTTGATGGAGTTGTTCGGGTGTGTTTGTGTGTGTGTTTAACGTTATGGTGTGTGGGATTTATAAAGAATGAAAAGAAGAAAGGGAAGTATTAAGTTCAAAGAGAAAGACAGATTTGCCCTCATAGTTCACGGTCAAACGTTGGTCAAACAAACGTTTGTACCAAAAGTGTTACGGGTCATCGGGTTTTGGACTAGATCCGTTACTTTTTAAACTATTGGACCAAAACAGTTATACCCGGTAAACCATAAGGACCAAAAATGTAGTTAACTCTTCTTATAAAGAAACACACTTAAGTAGTCAACCTTCAATGAAGTATATTAAGAAACTACTAAAAATACATATTTATTTATATAACACACTGAATCAATCAAAAACACCAATACCTTGATGTAGACATTTTCAGCAGCACGTTCTTCTTCACTCAAAACACGGCCTTAATCACTGAAGAATAGTGAAGATGATCGAGAACGAGTAAGCAGAGCAGATGAACATGAAATGATTAAAGATCTCATTGCTATTGATTTTGAAATTTGTTAGTTAGGGTTTGGTGTCAACAGGTGGCAGAGTGTGTTTATATAGTGACGTCAAAAAGGAACTTTGTTGGGTTGTTTATGGGTTTGTTGTTGAAAATATCTGCCACGTATGTGTTTACTATTAAAGTAGTTTTTTAGTTTTTGTGATCCTATTGCTCTAGATATATAAATTACAATATGGAGAGCTATCCCGGCATCTAGTCCACTTGGTCCATTTTCTAGATCCAGTTGAATGATAGGTCGCATACTTAAGCACATAAACGAGTATAAATTGATAAACATAAAGCAACACACAACTTATAAGATGCAATCGAGATAAACATAAGCCAAACGTCAAATTATCATAAACATGGCTAATACCTAAAGGTATTAGCCAATGTTGGGATTAAAAGCTTCTTGATGTTGTTTGAAGTTACTGCTGCTCATGTGTGTGTTACTACTGCTAGCACAAATTTAATGAAAAATATGCTAAGTAGTTAGTACTGCTAGTTTATAGTTACTACTGGTAGTGTAACTTAGTACTGCTAGTGTAACTTAGTACTGCTAGTATATGTTAGTACTGCTAGAGTAAAGTTAGTACTGCTGGAGAAGATTGAAGAAAATATTCTAAGTAGTTACTACTTCTTGTACACAGTTAATGCTGCTGGTGTATAAGTTACTACTGTCAGTGTTCAGAGTTAATGCTGCTGGTGTATAAGTTACTACTGTCAGTGTTCAGAGTTAATGCTGCTATTACAAAGTTACAACTGCTGAAAAGATTGCTTAAAGATCAAGGTTACTTAGTTGATAAGGATTGTTATTTATAGAATAGATCTTTAATAATATTCTAAGTTTTTTTAATATATTGTAAATCGACTAGGACTCCTTGGTGTATAAAAGGAGGTCATAGGGTATAAAGTTCTATGTATCAAAAACGAGTCATAGAATTATCATAGCTTCAAGGTTTTGTAACCTTAATACTAGTTATAATTTTTTGTATTAATATATTGAAGCTTTTGTTTGTTAATCTGTGTGTTTATTAGAATTACTGTTTCATTAAAGAATTCTTCTTATATTAAAGATTAGATTCCGCATAATCTTTAGTATTATCAAACAAAGTTTCTATCATAAGTTGTGTAGGATTTATCTTGCATAACTACACCTTACACAAGCTAAGGAATTCAAGATCCATTGAAGTGGGATCAATAAGTGGTATCAGAGCTTGTTGCTTTGAGAAACTTTGCTAAGAAGACATGGATCAAGACTCAGTATATATGGTGGCTGTATCAAAAGTACCTATGCTCAAACCAGGTGAGTATGAGCTTTAGAGGATGAGGATGGAACAATACATCCAGATGGTTGATTATTCTCTATGGGAAGTCATAGAGAATGGTAATGCACCTCTAATAACAAAACTTGTTGAAGGTGTTAAGACTATAATTGCTCCTTCAACTACTGAAGAAAAGGCACAAAGGAGGATAGAACTAAATGCAAGAAGCACTTTATTGATGGGCATCCCTAATGAACATCAATTAAAGTTTAACTCCATCAAAGATGCCAAGTCATTACTACAGGCTATTAAGAAGAGGTTTGGAGGGAATGCTGCTACTAAAAAGACTCAGAGGAATCTTTTAAAGCAGCAGTATGAAAATTTTACTACATCTAGCTCAGAGGTATTAGATCAAACCTTTAATAGGCTTCAAAAACTTATCAGTCAGTTGGAGATTCATGGTAAAAGTATCTCACAAGAAGATGTGAATCCGAAGTTCTTAAGAAGTCTGTCACTAGAATGAAACACACATACTATTGTGTGGAGGAACAAGCCTGAGATAGATACATTAAGCTTGAATGATCTTTACAACAACCTGAAGATCTATGAACTAAAGGTCAAAGGGACATCAAGCTCAAGCTCAAACACACAAAACGTAGCCTTTGTGTCCTCAAACAGCACCAGGAGTACAAATGGAGCAGTTAATACTGCTCATGGTGTTACAACTGCTAGCACTTAAGCTACTACTGTTAACTCAACAACAATTAATAACTTGTGTGATGATGTTATTTGTGCTTTCTTTGTAAGTCAATCAAACAGTCCACAACTTGATAATGATGACTTGCAACAAATTAATCCTGATGATTTAGAAGAGGTGGACTTGAGGTGGCAGATGGCTATGGTAACAATAAGGGATAGGAGATTCTTGAAGAACACTGGAAGAAAGCTTACTGTGAATGGTACTGAAACCATTGGGTTTGATAAGTCCAAGGTGGAGTGTGACAACTGCCACAAAAGGGGACACTTTGCAAGGGAGTGTAGGGCTCCAAGGAACCAAGAAAACAAGAATAAGGAGAACACAAGAAGGGTTGTACTAGTGGAGACAACTACTTCCAATTCTTTGATCTCATGATGTTATCTTGGTATAATGATTGGATATCAAGCAGAAGGAAGGTCCAACTAACTTTGCACGTTATGCTTACTCTCTATAAGGTTTTTTTTTTTTCAAACTCTGAGGTATCTACTGATTCAAACTGTTCATCATCTTATTTGGAAAATGTTAAAATATCTAAAAGAACAAGAAGGAACAACTATTAAAAGACTTAAGACATCTAAGATAATAGTAATTACTTATAAAGCAGCGTTTAGAGTCTATAGAAGCAAAGGACTTCTAGTTTATACGAAAAAAGAGTCTGTTAGAAGAAGATATCAAGCTCTTAAAACGTGAGATTTATTTAAAAGGATATTACCTTGATGGGTGATTAACAAAGTTTTCCAAATTTCTTTTGCCGTGTTACACATGAAAATTCTTTCATATTCTTTTCTTGGCAAAGCATTGTAAATAACCATTTTGGCTTCATTATTTTTCGCAAGTCTCTTTTTGAGATCATCGGTTTGTTTTTCAAAAGGGATAACCTCATCTAATTTGGTTTCCGGATTTTGTACAATAGGTTGAAAATCACCATTGGTAATAACATGCCAAAGATCTAGATCTTTTGATTTAACATATGTCTCGAATCTATTTTTCCAATAAATAAAACTATCACTTTCAAAAAGTGGTGGTCTTTGCATGGATTGCCCTTCTAGATATTTGTCGGAATCCATAGATCGATCCAAGCTTTAAAATACAGTATATTTTAAAAATCTTGAGTGACCTTGGCTCCTGATACCAATTGTAGGAAACTAGAAGGAGGGGTTGAATAGTTTACCGGTTAATTATCCATTTTAAAACTTTGCTTATAAAATGGTTTGATTCGAGTTGTATGTCAATCAATCAACAATATGAATCACAAGTAAACTATCTAATGTAATGAACTAAATAAACAATAACAATATAAAGAGATAAGGAAAGAAACGATCAAACCAAGACACCAAGATTTATAGTGGTTCGGCTACGAAGCACCTCTTCGCCCTACTCCACTCCCCGAGTACTCCACTCGAGATTTCACTATGTCAACAAGCTCCCTTTAGGCAGAGAAAACCGTTTACACGTCGCTTACTTTCTTTTTCGATACTAAGCTAGATGTCGAGTCCTAATCTTAGCTAGAACCAATCTAAGACTTCACTAAGTCTTTATACACTCACAAGATATATACTCTTGGATTGACACACAATCCAATTTACACAAATACACAATTTACACTATTGGATCTACACACAATCCAATTTACACAACACAACAAAGAAAATATAATGAAGATTTGTGATCTTGAGGAGGAGGAAAGAGATCACTTGATAACAATTCGTTTCTAGATGAATACGATTGTTCTTCTCTTGCACTTGATTAGAAGAAGGGAGGAAGAGGAAATTAATCACTTGAAACAAGATCAAGATATGTTAGTGATCAAGATATGTGTTTTAGAAAGAAAGAAAGAAGAGAGAAAAGTAGATCTGAGAAAATTCGTGGCAAGAGGTTGTGTTTTTCAGATGGGGTGGCCCAGTATTTATAGAAGACAAAAATAGCCGTTACTCTGCAGGCGGTCCCGACGGTCCCTAATATGTTAGGGGGCCGCCAGGCCTATAAGGGGGCCGCCCGTAGAGTACGCTCCTCTTTTTGTCTTTTAGTGAGGAAGGTGTTATCTGTTTTGGAACCTTCCATTTTGGGGGGAAAAATCTGATTTCAAATTTATTATTTTAATAAAACATTTCTTTTATGAATAAATATTTTGTGTATATATTTTTGTAAATACACTTTTGTAGAAATGTAAGGTTTAAGAAAAATATTTTCTTGATCACTAATCATGTTTAATGATTTGTTTATCCATACCTTAAGTGATTAATCTTAGAAATAGAATTTTACGATTAGTAATTTATAAACGTTTAATTTTATCGTAAACGTTTTTACATTTTGTTATTATCAAAACATCAAGAGGTCAAAAAATATAAATAACGTTTTTAGACATTATTTGTATTAACAGAATGTTAGTAAAACCAACAGAATAAGTGCTCCCCCTTGATGTGTACTCCCTCTCGTTCGAGGGCACCAAAGAATCGAGCTATGATAACTTTGCTACAAAACCAAGTTAGAAGAAACATACCAATATTTCTAACATATAGAGCAAAGAGAGGAAAAATATAAAAATATGTTGATAATGCTTAACAAGTGCCATGTTATTTGTGAAGCTAACAACCACAACTTATAAAGTTAAGAAAGAAAAAAAATATAAAGACAAGCAAGTGCATATTTAAAAGCATAATACTAAAGACCATTCATTTAAACATGAAAATTGTGCATAAAACACAATCATGCATACATCAAATAGAAATAATATGCTTGAAGCATATTAATACAACATACATAGAAGTAAACTACAAAGGTCCTAATATTCCTAGAATTCCATAGGACTTGCTTGCAAAAGGAGAGGGTTGGTCATTTATTTGAAAGCGAGAAAAAGTCGGCATGTATCATGCTTAGTTGGTTGTTGGTGGAGAGTTTGGAGCGGAGGTGGTTGTTGGAGGATAGTCACGTTGGATTTGAGGTGGTGGTTGTGGTCGAGTAAGAAGAAATTCAATCCAATTGATATCTTCACTCAAGGTTAGGAATTGTTTTTGGGTGTATATGCAACAAGGACAATAACCAACATGTTGTTCAACTTGATCCAAGTTGAGGGTGTGAGGTAAATTTGGAGAGTAAGGTGATGAGGAAGTGTTACGTTGTGAGAGATGCATGGCAAGGAGGTTTGATAGGTCTTGAAGTTGATTAATGTCATTCATGAGCATTTCTCTACTTGGAGATGGAGGAAGTGGAGGTTGAGTGTGGTTGTCACCTTGAGGTGAGGGTGGAGTTTGAGCATGAAGCACACTAGCAACATGTGGATTGATAAGTAAGTGAGGAAATAGGGGTTGAGATTGATTGATGCTTTGTGGTGGAATGGAAGCTTGTCCAACATTAGTGTTACAAGAATCACTAAGTGGAAGTGATTGAGATTGTAGTGAAACATGGTTTGAATGAGTAGTAGGGGTGTTTGCTTGTGATGGTTCATTGATAGGAGATTGTGGTTTGGGCATTGGTGTTGGTAAGTTAACATCAACCTCATTTGATGTGTTACAATAGTTCAATTTCTTTCTCCAAACGGGTCTTACGGATATTTTGGCAACCCTTGAAGGTTTGGGTAAAGGTTTGTGAGGGGAAGACATTGGAGAAGACAAGATGAGTGTGGAAAATATGTTGAGGATGAGGGTTGATTTATACTAGGAGAATGGTGTAATTAAGGAAGGATGGACATTGTTTGAAAGTCAATTCAAAGGATGTTGGTGAGTTCAGGGAAATTATAGCTAAGTCTAGGTGAAAGAGGGTCAAAAAGCAGAAAGAAACAGTAAAATACGTGCTCCAGGTGGCCGGTCCCCTTAATTACATGGCTGGCCCCTTTAATTTTAAGGGGACCGCCCGTTTGATTTAAGGGGGCCGCCACCTGGAAAGTCCAGAAAGTCCAGGTTTTTGTTTTGTTTCAGGAAATGGTAAAAAGGTGGACTGTTTTGTGGCCATTTTGCAGCAAGTCCTAGTTTTTATGGCAACTAAGACTACAACATTTAGCAAGCAAGAAGATAGGCAAGCAAAGTCCTAATTTTGTTTTAAGCATGATCAAGTCTAAGGGCATTTAGCAAGAATAACATGTAGACAAGCATGCAAAGAAAGGTAAAATAAAGTCTTTAATAGAAACCATATTATACAAATAGTTTTAATACTCCAAATAGTTGTAATGCTTTTAAGATTTCTTAGACAAACCCTATGTGTTGTAAACGCGTTTAAACGAGACTTGTGTTTGCATTTATAAACCTAATGTGTGCCTATGTGTAACAAATATAAAGTAAAGATTATTTCGACTCTAAGAAAAAAAACCTAAGAAATAATCCAAGTGATCCTTGATTTAATGTTGCTCAATCAAAATTGTTAAAATATATATTGGATTATATATTTTGGCAACAAATGCGAGATCATTTGCATGATTTGAAAAATGTTTTTAGCATATATCAACAATGTATGAAAATAGATTTTTCAGGTACTCCTAGTCGTGAGAAGGATTTTGTTAAAGTGTATTGGGACTTATATATATATACATATATTAAGTAGAAAATCTTAAGCCTTGACTAAACCAAGGTTACGTAATTTTGTATATAAATTATCCTTTTGATAAGTTCCCAATTTTTGATTTTGTGCAAAATAAAATCCTAGACTTAGAAAAAAAATCTAGCTACTGTCAGATGGCCGGTCCCCTTAAATACGTGGCCGGCCCCTTTAATTTTAAGGGGGCCGCTCATCTGACGAATATTTTTTTCTAATTTTTTAATTTTGGCATTTTAATTTTGTTTGTAGCTCATTGTTCTTGTTTATTTTTAAGTACCTTATCAATCATTTATAGCAATGAGACTACTTAATAAGTGTTTAATCAATTTGTTCTATCATTCCTAAACCTAGACGTAAGTAATTAAAAGGCTCACGTTTAAGGGGTTTAGTTAGGATATCGGCAATGTTATCTTCCGATGAAACCTTTTCTATGGAAATATTTCCTTTTTGAACATTGTCACGAAGGAAATGGTGACGAATCTCAATGTGTTTTGTACGAGAGTGTTGTACGGGATTCTTACTTAAGTCTATAGCCCCTTTGTTATCACACATTATGGGTACGTCATCTAACCTAATGCCATAATCTACGAGATCTTGTTTCATCCATAGTGCTTGTTGACATGCCTTTCCGGCACTTACATATTCGGCTTCGGTAGTGGAAATAGCAAGAGCGGTTTGCTTCTTCGAGAACTAAGATGTTAAACAACATCCCATAAACGTGCAAATACCACTAGTGCTTTTTCAGTCCACATAATATCCCGTATGATTAGAGTCCGCATATACTATGGTTTCTATGCCAGACCCCTTAGGATACCATAATCCTAAGTGCGTAGTGCCTTTAACGTATCGGAAGATACGTTTAACCGCTTCAAGATGAGAGGTTTTGGGATCCTCTTGGAAGCGTGCACAAAGGCAAACATTAAACATGATATCGGGCCTACTTGCCGTTAAGTATAATAAACTTCCTATCATACCTCTATATTAGGTATTATCTACGGATTCACCTTTTTTTCTTTTGTGAGTTTCGTTTCCGTAGATATAGGAGTTTTCATTGGCTTAGAGTCTCTTAATCTAAATTTCTTAAGCATTTCTTTTATATATATTGATTGATTAAAGAATATACCATCCTCTAATTATTTTATTTGTAGTCCTAAGAAAAATTTAGTTCCCCCATCATACTCATTTCAAACTCATCATGCATGATTTTGGCAAAGTCATCACACATCTCTTGACAAGTTGATCCGAATATAATGTCATCGACATATATTTGGACAATGATGAGATTGAGGTCTTTCTTTTTTAGTAAAGAGTGTGTTATCTACCATTCCTATAGTATAATCATGTTTAATAAGAAGGGTTAATACATAAATATGTTACTAAAGTTTGCCAAAATGTTCACCTAAGTTACTAAAGATTTTTTCGTTACAAATAGGTTACTCAAGTATACGGATTTATCATTTAGGTTACTCAACCTTTAAAACAGTTACAAAAAGGTTACTCAAGTATACGGATTTATTTTTTGGGTTACTGAACCTTTACAAAGAGGCTTATTATTTGGCTTATTTACCCTTAAAAAAATTCACCTGTATACTTGAGTAACCTTTTTGTAACCAAAAAACTTTAGTAACTTAGGTGAACTTGTAGACAAACTTTAGTAATATTTTTATGTATTAACCCTAATAAGAAAGGCTTTTAATCTATTGTGCCAAGATTTAGGAGCTTGTTTGAGTCCGTAAAGAGCTTTTTTAAGTCTATAGACATGATTAGGTCTTGCGAAGTCAATGAATCCCGGAGGTTGTGCCACGTAAACCTCCTCATTGATAAAACCATTAAGAAATGCACTCTTTATAACCATTTGAAATAATTTGAAGTCTAGTGCGCATGCATAAGCTAACAATATTCTTATGGATTCTAATCTAGCTACGGGTGCATAAGTTTTGTCATAATCAATTCCTTCTTGTTGATTATAACCTTGGGCAACTAGCCTAGCTTTGTTTCTAGATACGACACCATTTTCGTCAAGCTTATTTCTAAATATCTATCTAGTTCCAATTATGGTCATATCCTTAGGATTAGGGACTAATTCCCAAACATCATTTGATATGAATTGATTTAATTCTTCTTGCATAACAATTACCCAACTTTCATCATTTAAAGCTTCATTTATGTTTTTAGGTCCTATGGTTGAAAGAAAACAAAAGAAATTACTTTTGTCTTGAGCTTGTGATCTAAGGATTATTTGATTTAGATTACCTATAACATTTTCTAATGGATGACTTTTAGATTCTCTTATGTTTATAATTTCATTATTTTCTAAAGATTTATCTTCGATATCATTTCCTAAGGTTCTTATTTTACTAACCTCAATAGCATCTTCTTCGACTAAATCATCATCCTCCAAAGGTGATGTTTTATGCGGTGAGGGAGTTTCATCGAATGTCACATTTAAGGACTCTTCGACTTTCATTGTTTGTTTGTTAAGGATTATGTAGGCTTTACTATTTTGAGAGTATCCTAGGAAGACACCTTCATACGACTTTGGGTCGAACTTGGTGAGGTAATCTTTTGTATTAAGAATGAAGCATTTACTTCCAAATACTTTGAAATAGTTAAGGTTTGGTTTTCTACCTCTTAATAACTTGTATGGAGTTTTTCCTAGAATACGTCTTATGGTGATTCTATTTATTATGTAGGTTGAAAAATCGACCGCATTACACCAAAATTTTTATGGAATGGATTGTTCATTTAACATAGTTCTACTCATTTCTTGTAGAGTGCGGTTCTTTCTTTCTACTACCCCAATTGATTGTGGAGTACGAGGAGCGGAGAAATTGTGAGAAATTCCGTTTAACTCATAATAGTTTCCGAATTGTACTTCATTATCAAAATCCCGACCATAATCCGTTCTAATTGACACTATAGAACATCCTAATTTATTTTGAATCATTTTACTAAATATTTCGAATTCTTCAAATGCTTTGGTTTTTTTTCCTAAAAATCTAGTCCATGTATATCGAGAATAGTCATCTACAATTACTAAGGTATAGCGGTTTCCTTTATAACTCTGTACGGCGGATGGGCCAAATAGGTCCATGTGTAATAATTCTAAGCATCTAGTTGTTGATACTATATTTTTGGCTTTGTGACTAGCGTGAGTTTGCTTTCCAATTTTGCAAGCGTCACAAAAATGTCGGTCAAATTTAAGCTTAGGTAAATTTCTAACCAATTCCTTAGAAGCCAATGATTGAATTAATTGCATATTTGCGTGACCTAATCTCCTATGCCATAAAGTGGAGTTTTCGTCTAAAGTTGCAAGACATATTTTATCTTCCGGTTTATTTCCTAATTTCATCACGTATAGTCCTCTTTTTCTAATTCCTCTACCTATGACCTTTTCGTCTTTGATTATTTCGCTATCGTGTTCGGTAAATACTACTTTGCATTTATTATCACATATTTGACCAACACTAAGCAAATTAAATTTTAAATTATCTACGTGCTCAACATTTTCAATAATTAGGGAGTCATGAGAAATCGTACCTTTGCCTATGATGTTACCGCGTAGATTGCTTCCGAAAATGACGTTCCCTCCATTATACGCTTTGTATGTAGAAAACAACTTACGGTTACCCGTCATATGTTTTGAGCATCCACTATCTTTAATCCACTCGTCGGGCTCTAAGTTTATTCCTAAGCATATCTCATTTGATGCTTGAGCTACAAGACAAGTTTCGTCTTTACCCTTTTCTTCCTCATCTTCGCCACTATCACTCCATGCTCCTCCAATAAAAGCTCTTTGATTATTGCTTCTTGGCGACTTTGGACATTCTCCGATGAGATGATTCGGATCTACACATCTAAAGCATTTTCTTTCACTTTTACCATTTTTGTCATTTCTATTTCTTTGAAATGACTTCTTTTCGTCTCGTGGTTATCTTACAAATCTTCCTCGTCTTTTGAAGAATTTTTTGAATTCTTTTACGGCCATGGCGTATTCTTCGTCTTCACTATGGAAAGTCAAACTATCTTCATCACTTGATTCCTTTTTGGCCTTCAAAGCAAGATATCTATTTTGTTCTCTTTTTTCTTTGACCATTTCAGAATCTTTCTTTATTATTACTTCATAAATGTTGGTCCCACTTTAACACTTTTATAGATCGAATTCCTTAAGCTTGTTTAAGGTTTAGTTATATTAGATAAATCTAACACAAATATAGTAGAAACTTTGTGTGAATGTATTAAAGATTATACGGAATCTAATCTTTAATAAGAAGAATTTTCAATGGAACAGTAAAACACAATGAACATATAATTCAACAAAACATAAACGCTCCAATATTATTAAGAAAATAATATGAATACTCTCAAAGTATTAGGGTTACAAAGACCTTGAAGCTATGATAATTTTGTGAATGACTCGTTTAGTTTTGATACATGTGTTGGTATATGTTGGTATCAATCTCTATGCCCTAGGACATCCTTTTATACACCAAGGAGTCCTGTACGGCTTACAATACTTTCCTAAGTAATCATAATCTTCTAAATAAATAACTTATACATATCTTTTACCAAAATATCTCATACAAATCACATAAGCAGTACTAACTAACTCAGCAGTACTAACTTCTTCACTAGCAGCATTAACTCCTTCAGCAGCATTAACTTTGTACTAGCAGTAGTAACTTTTGTACTAGCAGTAGTAACTACTTAGCATATTTTCTAGTCGTTATCTCTGAGCAGTCTTAACTTCCACTAGTAGTAGTAACTTCCTCTAGCACTAGTAACTTCCTCTAGCAGTAGTAACTTTGTACTGACAGTTGTAACTTCACCAGCAGTCTTAAACACTTAGAATAATTTTCATTGAAATTCTCTAGCAGCACTAACTTTGACTGAGCAACATTAACATCAATAAGAACAGTAGTAATTCCAAACAGCATCAAGAAGCTTTTAATCCCAACAATCACCCCCTAAACTTGATATTTATCTCCAAAATCATTAAGTTTCTTCATTGAAAGCTTCATTAATCACCAGGAGGATGCTTCCAAACACTTCATTGATTCTTAAGCTGTTTTGTGAGAAGTTTAAGAAGCTGATATTCCATTTCACTGAAATGATCACATTGAAGCTTCTTGTTTAACATATCAGTAATTGTAGCAGGTGTAAGGGGATATCTCTTTTCTACCAGCATGTGAATGTGCATATGTTTCATACTTAATGAATGAAATCCACAAGAGTCATATAGTTTCCAATCCAACTCTCTATAATCCTGTTGATTCCTCTAGACTCTGTCTTCAACATGTGGTTCAAACATTGTCTTTAAATCTTCCCATAGAATCAAATCTAAGTCCTCCACTGGTCTTGATGATCCATATTTAGCTTTTACCAATTTCTATAGAGTTTCAAAATCTTTCATGTCAAAGCTTTTGAGCATATGACTGAAGACTAAGTACATCTTTGAACTTCCATAAGGTTTGATGATCTGGTAATAGTTTTTCTTTCCTTTTTTATAAATCTTCTAGTCAACAATGGTTGGAGGCTTAGTAGACAAAGGAATAACATCGATTGCTACTTCCTCTTCATCAGGAACAATTTCCATGAGCTCTTTAATCTTAGATGCTTCTTGATCATCATCCACTTTAGCTGTTTCTTGAACATCATCCACCTTTTGCTTTTTAGTGACCTCTTATTCTAGCTCATCTCCTGCTCTCCTTGAACTACCTTCCACCAAGTCTGTTCTATAATCCACAAACATGTTCACCCTTTTGAAAGCTTTGTCAAACAATTCTTTGTGTAACTGAGATTGTAGGTGAGATGGGAGTTTAGATTGAAAGAGATGGAAGTGATCTTTTGTAAGTGTTGGAATAGATGAGTTTGGAGTTGTTTTTTGTGACTGCAGAGATGAAAAGAGAGGTTAGGGTTAGGAAATGTTTATGGTTGAGAGAAATTAGGGGGCAAATGATATTTATATATTGACAGTCATTGGTAGGCCGGATATAACAAATTTATCGTGGGCCCATTATTTCTTACATGCAAAATGGGTATGCTAAATGGGTATGTTCGAAAATGATTAGGATGGTATATGTTAAATGTTTTATGCATTACTTAATGGTTATTGATGGGGCTTAAAATGTGACAAAGTGATAATTTTTAAAGTGACAAGATCAGTGACGAGACCGGGATCAATTTGGATAACGAATCATGAAACTTAAAGGCTAGATTTGGAATTAATTTTTGTGACTACGGAGTTGATCTGGTATCACTTATTTGGATTTGAAGTGGCATTTTTCGAAGCGTGTTTATTTTTTTTTTTTTTTCATCTGAAGTCGGGGTTGGTAGGATGCATGGATTTCAATGATACTTGCCGGCTTAATTTAAGTTGAAGACTTGGTTATCTAGTTTCGCAGTCAGGGGTGGATGTTGATGACCTGGTTACTATCACTTAAAGGAGTTTACATTGTAGTATCCTGTGTCACACGCTTAGTCGTTGGATGTGGATATCGAAGAGGTGCTGAAAGTCTCTTACTTTGGCCATGGTATTGAGTACTTAGAGTTTTGCTTGGTGCACAAATTCTCTAACCCGTTCTTCCAAAGATTTAGTAATTTCAAAGAAGAAGAAATGTTAAGACTGGTAGTTAAAACCGAAGAGATATTAACATATTCGAGTGAAAGCTCTTCCAAATTAGTAAAATTTCGTAACATATTGATGAAAACATGTGGTTCAAGCTCCAAATAATATTCAGAATTTGAAGAGAGATCAAGAGAGACCAATTTATGAAGGAGTGTGATATCCGAGGGGACTTGGCCAGATAACCCACAGTAAGAGAGGTTTAGATGAGTGAGACTATTTGAAAACCTTCCTATTTCACTTGGAATTTGGAAACCATCAAAATCATTGAAAGCAAGGTTGAGTGTTTGGAGGTGAGGAAGGTTGAAGAGAGAGCTGTTAGGATGAAAGGTACCACTTAGCATTCCGCAACTAAGGTCAATCCCGATAACATCACCGGTGGAGCGGTCACAAGTCACTCCATTCCAAATACAACAATCTGTACTTGTATTCCAGCTCATCATTGTTGGAAGATAATTTGAACCAAGCCAAAGTAGACAGGCATATGCGACGTAACTTAAACTATCATAGTCTACTTTGGCTTGGTTCATATGTGATGAAGATAATTTAAAGAGAAGCAAAGCTTCACTCTGTTTTTTATGGCATTTATGAATATTATTGGAAGAAGAAGAAGCAAACATGGTGAAAAGTAAGAGAAGAAAAAAGATACTGAATAATTTTGAATCATTCATTTTGTGTTTTTTTTTATTTCAATTGCTTTAATATTTCACAATTGCTACTGATATATATATACTAACACTAGAATTGCAAAAATATTCTTTTCACAATAATATTTAGAATATCTTTTATGGTCAATAGTTTCATCTATAAAACGTATCACTTGGGTTGTGGACTTGTGGTGTTATACAAGTCTATGTATTAATTCCAACTTTATTTACCCAAAAAAAAAAAAAAAATTCTTTGGTCAACGAGTCCACCGATCATACATATATCTTACCGATCTTCATTTGAAGTTATTATTACAAACACTAAAAAAAGTTTTAAATTAATTAATGAAAAATAAATCTGTCATTCTAAATTAGTGTGACATATGCTCGAACTTATGGTGACCCCTCATATATTGTACTTTCCTAGAAATTATATAAAAATCTAGGGAGACAAAACAATGAAATTTGTTCGCCATATTTGACTCTCAATTAGGGGTGTGCACGGTTCGGTTTGGGTCGGTTTTTAGCTAAAACCGAAACCGAACCCAAATATTCGGTTTTTATAAAATCAAAAACCGAAACCGCTTAGTTTTTGGCGGTTCATTTTTTTTGGGTTTTCCGGTTTTTTCTGTTTGGTTTTTTCGGTTTCAAACCGTTTATATTTGGTTGTGGCTAATTTATATTAATAAACTTGTTTTACGCAGAAAATTTGTTATTCTTTTTTATTTTTTTGTCAATATGATCCTAATAATGTTTACTCAAATTATACACATATAAATGAGACACACATATGCAAGTGAAAATACACATGTATGATCATTGTCATATATGTAACGATATATTGTCAAGTAAACACACGTACATAACAAACACATATATAAACATTAAGATATATATACATTATAATTCCACCAACAAAATAAATATGAATTTCAAAATTGGATTTATTATTTATTTATTTATATTCTATTAGTTATATATTATTATAAAATCGGTTCGGTTCGGTTTTTACGGTTCGGTTTTTGGACGAAAACTGAAACCGAACCGAAATTTTTCGGTTTTTGAAAAATTAAAAACCGAACCATCGGTTTATAGTTTCGGTCGGTTTTTTCGGTTTGGTTTTTTCGATTTTCGGTTTGGTTTTGGTTTTTTCGGTTTTGTCTGCTCACCCCTACTCTCAATAGTTAGCCATTTTCTACACAACTTGATGAGATAAGAAAACAAGTGAAACACATACCTTTCAAAAATTATGTTCTCCACTAGTGTAGACTTTCTATGTAAACTCGTTTTAGTATTCCTTATCTTGTAATTTAAACCAATGGTAAGAATACGTGTTACAGTTGTCTAAGATTGTGACCATAGACCCACAACTGATATGACTATATATCTCATCCTTTGAGGATATGAGACACAAAATACCCGAATAGCAAGTTAAAACTCATTGAATGAGTCGTTAAAGGGACCCTCAAGTTACATCAGCCAAATGACAATTCGACTTGGATATTACAATGGAGTAGTGGACAGACTTGACGATAGTCCTCTTTTTGATAGTTCATGCTTTGGTTACCTTGAAAACCTCTTCCAGCTGTTGCATTTACGAAGTTCCAACGGCAGGTAGGTACCAAGAAGTTTGTCCCAAATGTGGAAAGAAATGCTTAGGAATCAACTTGACCAGCTACTCCATCTTCCCTGTCGTCATCTTCAAATTTAATTACCGCTTTGAGTTCATGCAGTGAAAGCATTAATTTACTTTCAATCTGATGGCAATTTCAGGTGTACTTTGGAAAGACAAAGGAGATGGTATGCACTTTGCGTCCTCCTTCGGAACTGCTATCTATGACACTTCCCGACAGTAGAAATCCGTAACTTCAGTAAAGCTCCCGCCAAGACATTTAAGCTGTTTATTGTGTTTCAGTTGCACATTGCCATGTTTGAATACATTGATGTGGATGTTACAATATTCCGTTATTCCAAATGACAGTTTTTGCTCATCGTCGTGTTTTACCTTTGCTGATAATATCATACACTTGGTTGTGTATCGGTATTTTTGTCAACATTATCGACCAAAATGGGTAATATTTTTTGGACAATATTAAACTAGCATATGAGCTGATAATGGATACAACGGCTTACATGAATTAGCATAAGATGTCATGAGATCGACAGAACACACAAGCTAGCCAATAACATGACATCATATGTCGAAAAGATGAAACTTTTTATAAAATTTTGGCCATGGGCATCGTATTTCAAGATTAACTAGTACCGACTATAACTGATGTCAACAACACTACTAGATCACCACTGCACATCATCTTTTGAATCTATAGTTGATAAAAAAATACCATAACTACCAAATCTTTAGCTCAAGTTGTTGCCTCGACTTGGTTGCTAACGGGTGGTGCAACTTCCTGCTTACCGATAGCTTCTTCTTCCTTCACCTCTTCTTCAGTGTCACTGTCATCTTCATCGCCTGCAAATGTTCACACATGCGTTAATTCAACAACAAAATGATATCACCGTAAGCAAAATCATTAGATGAATATATCATATATGGTTACCTTCTACATCAAACCCGTCACCACCTCCCATGTTAAGTTTCTGCACAATAATAAGTAATAACACCTCGTGTTAAGACAATTTATGGAAGTTGCAACGAATCACTTACGAAACTAAGAGGGTGTTTGGGATTGCGTTTGGGGGAAGATTATATAAAGTATAAACATCTCATTTGCATATAAAAAATACTCGTAAAATTGTTTTTAGCAAGCTAGTTGGAAAAAATTTAGAAAACAGGTTAGCTCCTGCATTTTGGATGCTCTGGCAGTCGCAGAATCTGCTATGGAAATGCAATCCCGCACATCTGTCAAAGCCTAGACTGAAGTTAGACTTACAAAGAAATCAATGTCACCAAAGTCCAAATCACATTATAACAAATTTTAACACAAGGCATCCAAGAGAGACAGCAAAGAAACCACTGCAACTTCCCCTCACAGTGATTAAAACATAAGGCATCCAAGATAGACAGAACCAATGGATGGGCCATACAAGGTAAGTATGTGAATCCTAAAGGTTGACGTGACAGTGACACCATATTTCGTCATTTTGACAGTTACTAGTTATTAGTCATGATATTACCATGGACGTTACTGTTGATGAATGTAGGCTATGATTCTTCCTGCTTCTAAAGAAGAAGGAATATTAATAAAAAAGCGATATGCTATGTTCAACGACGATGGTACCCTTGCGGAGCTTAAAGGTTTTGAGATTAAGAGGAGGGGCGAACTAAAGCTCATTAAAGTTTTCCAAGTAATATCTTTATCTGATATCATAATTTTTACTTATGGTTTTCTCAGTTACTTTTATACTCAGCCTACTTTGCGTATAACTTTTGCTATACATCTGTATTCAGGCAGATCTCTTTGACAAATTCCTTCACGGGTCTACATTAGAGGAATGCTATTCTGTTGTTGCTTCTGTAGCAAACCGTTGGCTTGACCTTCTTGATGTACGTAACAAATTTCCCTTTGTTTTTGTTAATTTTTTTCAATCTTTATAATCAACGGATAAGTAAATATTTCAGAATCAAGGAAAGGATATTGCAGGCAGTGAACAAAAGTCATGTGCAGTAACAACAGCAAGACGTCTCACTCATTTTCTTGGTGATATTATGGTCAAAGATAAAGGTCTACGTTGCCAATATGTTATTGCATGTGAACCTCAGGTACGTCTCTAATTTGGCTAGAAATCCTTGCTTTATATATTGATTCATATTGATGAGAATAGGGGACCCGGGTGAGTGAAAGGGCTGTTCCTGTTGCTATATTTGAAACTTTTTATAATAGTGAAGGAAATTTTAGTTCAAAAATTTGAAAAAAAAATAATTTTTTTGTGGATTAGCAGTATTTTTGTGTTATTATCGGTTGGATGGATAAGATCAGTGCTGGTGAGCACAGTTACCAGTGCGTGGATATGTTACAATTTGTCGCTCGTGTTAGGGCGGACACCCATTCCTTGTGAGGGGGGTTTAGTTGCCATGATTATAGTAACTGGTCTATTCCGTAAACTTGAAATATATCCGAGTTGATCGATTATACCGTTTCATTAGAAAGGCTAATAGGAAGGTGAGAGACCGTGAATGGTCCACGGAGGAAGTTGGAAGAATTTATAATGAATCGAATTTGAAACCTGATCATACTTTTTCGTGTGTAAGCTTTTAAGAGGTTATTCCTGACCTTATTAAGTAAAAGTGAGATTTTAAGGTACTCGTGAGTAGAATTGAAATGAAAAAAGTTTAAAGCAAATAATGATGAGGTCTAGACAATGAAATGGTCTTCCTAGAAAGGTAGAGCCTGGAGTGTTTGACCAAGTAGGGTTTACTTGGGGATTTTGAGTCAGTGTTGGCAAAAGAACCATAGACGTTCTTGAGAAAGTAGAGTGTGAGTCGTATTGTGTAGGAAACATACCCTGTAAGGTTAGTCCCGTTGGTTGAATAACCAAAAATTTAGGCGGTGCCAAATATGATAGAATAGTCATCACATCGAGGACCAGATCGTATACCAGACACCCGACTACACTGTGTGACCTAAGTTTGAAAAAATTATAAACTAAGGAGACAGTAGGAAAGACTATCGTGATTTTGTGAACGACGTAGATTAACCATGAGAAAGTGTAGGAATTGGACTGTGGAAAAAAAACTTGTCTTTAAGGCAACCGGAAGAAACCTTGCTTGAAAAGACTAAACCCTAGTGATCAAATGTGATACGTCGAGGAATGGAATTTCCTGTCGATGTTGTGATATCCCATTATTTTGAGTGAATATCAGGTGAAATTCCTTTAAGGGGTTAGACTTGATAACCATAACTTGTCCAGGTAAGGTAATTAGTAAAATATTATAATTTCGTATTTTTTAAGATCTTTCGATCTTGTCAGTTTTCCGATGAAAGCTGAAAAGTTGACTTCAGTTGACTATTTTTGCGTAAAACGGTTACGGTTTAAACCAGATTTTTGGGAGAGTCTTGATTTCGTGAGAGAATCACTTTGATTCCGTCTTTTTCATGTTAAGTATTTGGAAGTATTTTAAATAATTCCAAGAAGCTTTCCCGTGATCCCCGAAAATCATCACGCAGCGCATACCGGCACGACAGTTTATTTGGGAATAAGTTTAAGTGATTCGAAAGTGTGTAATGAGCTTATTTATTTAAATAAATTCATGATTTTAGAAAACGTTGGTTTAAAAATGTACTCGTTGGCGTGTGATTGAAAGTTGTCAGAAAACAGGTCATTTTGTGAAATTCGTAAAAAAGCACTGTAACTGTTGTTAAAGTGTAATTTTGAGTACAATTCGATTTTGAAAAGCTTATTTAGGGATTTAAAATGTTTTTACACTTGTGAGGATGGTTCGGTTGAGTTTCTAAACAAAATTCATATTTTCGGTCCTGACCCGACCAACAACGTCTAAATGGAATTTTTGTAGTAGATAAGGTGATATGTGTCGTATAAATGACCTAGATTTATGGAAAAGTGATTTTAAACGCAATGTGAATATTAATTAAACTTGGATAACGTTTTAAATTGTCAAACTTTGAACTTTTAAGCAATCCCGACACGAAAAGATAAACCCGAAACCCCCTTGGATCCAATTTGGGCTGTGTAACAAGAAGGAGACAACAAGGCACATTTTTAGCCTTGGTTATCCATGCATGGTACCACCTTTTTGTCATAACCTTAAACATTCTTTTATTTCTCATTTTGAAATCAAGCAAAACAAAAAAAATACTCTCTCCCCCACCCTCCCATTTTCAGACGACCACCAAAACAACAAGAAACATTTATTTTTGAAGATTACCAAAAACACGGGGTTAAAAGATCGATAGTGGGTCGTTATTAGATAGACACGGGTTATAGAAGAAAGGTTTTTGTGGCTCTCCTTCTTACGTCAAGACCGAACCGAACTCGCCAAAGTTGTAAGTTTTCTAAATTTGATTTAAGTTGTACTTCTATGCTTATTATGGTGTCCTAATACTAGTTGAACAAGTCGATCGTCATAAAATTAATTCTTGAAAACGAAAAGTGTATAAAAGGGGTGTTTGTTTGCGTCAAATTTGAACAAAAGGAAACAAGGGTCGAAAGTTTGAATATTTTTGTTGTGGTGGTATTTTTTAAATTTTGTCAAAAAATACTTTTTGGGCTGATTTTGAAAGAGGCTTCAAAATAAGCTTAATGTTGAGCTTATTTGATTTTTGGGCTTATTGGTTATTTTTCCAATCCCCACCAGAAAGAAAAAGAAGGAAGAAAAAAGGTGATGAGCTTGGCCTATTGGCTTGGTTTTAGGCTTATATATTGGGCTTATTTATGACTTATTTGTTTCGGCTATTATTGGATATAGCTTATGGATTATTTTTTTGGCTTATATTGGTTATAGCTTATGGCTTATTTGTTTCGGCTTATATTGGTTATAGCTTATGGCTTATTTGTTTCAGCTTATTTGGTTTCTGCTTATTATTTTTCGGCTTATTTTGGTTATGGAATATTATTGACTTATAACTTATAATGGTTTTCAAACTTATATTGTGAACTTATATATTTTTGCATCGAGTTTAAGATAATAAAACGAATTTTTAACACTTAGTAAAAACGTTTTGGATCTTTATCAGGCCTTAAGGCCCAATAAGCGAAAACTAGTTGGTATAGATACGTTTAAAATGGATTTTTAAAGTGTAACATGTTTTCGTGTCAATATTAAAAGGTCGATGACAACGGAAATGCGTTTTTGTTAAGAGTATTTTTTGGGATATAGAATTTGGCGTTAGTTGGAGGAATTGGTAGAATTGGGAACAATAATTTGGACTTGAAAATTAGAAAAAAGTGCTAGAATAGCGATTTTCACAACTTAGCACATGTTGTATAAACGCACGGGTCATGCCCCAATTTGTAAAAATCCTACACTTATAGAGCAATATTGTGAAAACTTATTTGTGTCACTTCAGTTTAAAGCACGAAACATGACTTTTATTTTTAATAAACTTTAAGTGTCGAGATTTAACGATCAAGCGTGGTTATGTTAAAATGACAAGGTTTTATAATTACCTTTCTAGCCGATAAAGAGACGAAAATAATAAAATATTAATATTTTATTATTATAAATATATTTAAGTATATGTATACTTTAACGTTGTGGAGATGTTTATCCGTTTATTTTTGATCTTCGAACTCCCACTTATTTATCGTCAGATTTTTTTGGATTGTTTGATCGTTTGTCCCGTTTAACCGATGATCGATGTTTTAGATAAATGATGTTGATGTCACACTTAGCCTAAGTGTTTTGAGTCGTCTTGAGTAATTTACCACACAACCATAATATAAGATAACGGTTTTGGTGAAAGATAACAGTTTTGTTATTAGATAACAGTTTTGGTGAAATATAACGATTTTGTTATGAGATAACGGTTTTGGTAAAAGATAACGGTTTTGTTATGAGATAACGGTTTTGGTGAAAGATAACGGTTTTGTTATGAGATAACGGTTTTGCTAAAAGATAACGATTTTGTTATGAGATAACGGTTTTGGTAAAAGATAACGGTTTTGTTATGAGATAACGTTTTTGGTGAAAGATAACGGTTTTGTTATGAGATAACAATTTTGAGATAAAGGGTAAAGGTTTTTTGATAAGGAAAGAGGTTTTTGTAACGCAATTTCAGAATCTTGGTGTGAGTAAAGACGAATACTTGTACAATAAGACAACTTTGTATGATCATTAATAAAGTGTCGTAAATGATTAGGGTGTGGCCGGGTACTGTTGTGCGCTTGCATTGAGATTATTTGTGCAATGAGTTTGAGATTTGTGCAGTTTGCATTATTTGCTATTGAGGTAAGTTCTCGTGGCCCTATTTTTCTACTATTTTTTAGTTAGGGGAAAATGATACTCAAATGTGTTTTGAACTGTTTTGAAATTGAACTGTGCGAAACGTGGTTTTGTTTTTGGGACAATTATGTGCTTATGATTGCTATGTGAATATATGTGATGTGATTCTACTTGCATGTACTGTGTTTGGTATGCAAGGGTTGTGATTTTACTTGCGTATACTGTGTTTGGCATGGAAAGGGTGATTGGCAATGATTTGCCATGTCTATTTTGTGGTCCTGCCCTAATATAGTACTCTAGTTGGTTGGCCCTTTAGGCGCGTAAGTGACATATAGGGCATGGTGATCGACTAGCGGGTATGCTAGGTTGTGTTTACATGATTAGCGAGGATGCTAAGTCATGGGTGATTCTCATATATTCACTATCATATTGCAGCATTGTCCACTGTTTTGAGGTATTGGCACAACTTTTAGGTTTAAGGTCAAACCTACGAGCTCACCAACATTATTGTTGACGTTTTCGAGTATTATTTTCAGGTGTGTCAGTTAAAGGTATATGAATGATGTTGGAAGAGCAAAGATGTAACCCAAGGGGATTGGGTCAAGACGGAAGTCGTAACTTGTAAAATTTATGTAAACCCAAGTTTTATTTTTTTAAATTGTAAAGTGTATGATCTTGTATCTTGTGCGATGAACGGTATCGTCACATCCCGTGTTTCCGCCACTGACAAGGTGTGACAAATTGGTATCAAGAGCCAAGGTTATAAAGAATGCTGGTTTTTATAAAATAAAATAAAATCACAACTATAACCAAAGTGAAGTATGTTTTTAGTAAAACCTCAAACATGACAAAACTCAACTAGCCCGAGCAGTTCATGGTATTTCCTAAATTACGCATAGCCTGATCAACTATGCTTAATACATAAAAGACTATGAAATAATGGGGTTAGTTTTCTAAAATTATGTTGGAGGAAGGAAGGGATGTGTGAGTGATAAGACCACCTGAAAACGATAGGATGTAAAGTGATAAGAACACTTCGAGTGTTGAATTTAAGATCATTTTGATTTTAGGATTTCCATGTTGCCTTAGTAGTAGTAGTGTGCGATGCCTTGAGAATGTAGGTAAAATTATCGTAGGTAGCGATGTTGATTGATTGATGTTGGCCGTGCTGCCTTAGTAGTAGTAGTGTACGATGCCTTGAGAATGTAGTATATATATATATGTATGTATATACGGTTACGAACGTCTAATTTCGAACGCTATAATGATTTGTATATGTAAGCATAATGATGCTGTTAATTTGGATAATGATATTTTATGAAATATTTATACCCTTTTATCGTGTTATCACAGGATGTCTACCCCAGTGTTTGTTGACCCAGAGATTTCCACCCAGGCTGACGGAGCTCAAAGCCCCTGAGTGCCCGTACCATTTCCTGAGGATCCTTATGAGGCTATTAGGTAGGCTTATTTAGTTGAGACTGAGACACCTGAGTCACCCCACACTGTAGCATCACCCACTCTACTACCTGATAGTACACCACCCACGCGTCATGCTGAGGGTTCAGTGGATTCTGACACGCCCGGTGCGAGATCCACGCTATCGGATTCCACCGCACCACTTCTACAAAATCTGTAAAACCTAAAAATCTCAATAAGTGTAAAATTACCAAAATACCCCTAATGCAAGAAAATTACATAAAAGCATGCATAAATTTCATTTTAATTCTAGAAATTATAAAAATACAACATATGACAATTATGAAATTTATGTAGGATTAAAATACCTTATATTTTGTAAGAAAAATAATTAATATTTATGAATATACATTTTATGCCGAATTATGTATATTTAATTATTTATACATTACAATTAATATAAAACAAATATGGATAATTACAAAATAAATATTGGAAAGTTAAAAATCAGATTTAGTCCATTTAGAAAGCCCTAAAATTCAGCCAAAATACCCTACATTATTCTTTATGCATTTTATTTGGTTAAATCCTAAAAACAAATATAAACCGAAACCCTAAAATCCAAAAGAGGCGGCACCAACATTTTCCAGGGTTGAGACCATTTTTCTAAGGTGTTTTGGAGATCAAGGAAGGTGGGAAAAATTGTGGGAAGATCGTGGATTGCTTGGTTCGATCGTGATAATTGTTTTGGTTCGAATTAACACAACCGGGTACAATAAATTCATCAAATCATCAAGGATCATCAAGGGTATTTTTGTATCTCATTTTTCATCATTCTAATGCATAATATACATAGGAAAAATATTCATGCATGTTATATTGATCATATGAATTAAAACATATTAGAAACCTTAATTTCGAAATGAATATGAAATCGGCACAAATAATATTTGTACATTTGATTTTATATTTTTCTAAGGTTGTATATATCATATGTAACTCAGATAAATCGTTGTAAAAATTTAGAATTGGGATTTATCTATGTTTGCCGATTTCGAATAAAGGAAAAAAAAGAAAGAAAGATGTTTAAACGAATTAAGGTTAGGTTTTGCTAATTTTTCCAGGTTCATTTAATGCTAATTATTGGGTAATAATTGTGTTTGTGGTTGGGAAAAATCAAATTAGGGTTTTGTGGATTTAATTGCTTAGCCGATGGTGATTTTAAAGTATAAGGGGGTGATTTGTAATGTATAAAGTATGAATTTGTCATATTTGAATCTATAAGGACTTGTTTTGTAATTATGGATAATTAAAGATATTGTTTAATGTCATATTGATATTATTTTGGATTAAAATGGTTAATTACATATAATAAGTAATTAGAAATTAATTAATTAAAATAGAGGGACTGAAATTGTAAATTCTGAAAAGTGGAAGGTTTGGTTTGTATTTAATGTACTAAAGTATGTAATTTGTCATATTGAATCTATAAGGACTTTGTTTTGTAAATTATGGATAATTAAAGATATTGTTTTAGATTAAATATAAACAAAAAGGGCTAAATATGTAATTTGTGTAAATTTAAGGGTTTGATTGTAAATACAGAAAATGGAAGGTATAATCTGAATTAAAATTGAAACTCTGGATATTTACACTTTTAACCTAGAAGAAAAATGTTGTTTTGTATAGTAAACCCTAAAACGATAGAAAGTTGTCATATTTAACCCTAAACTTGTAAGGTTGACATATTAAGTCCCTAAGCTATTCAAAATACTTAATAGATCTCAAATGAATGGGAATATTTCTAATTTTTGGAAAACTTACTAAAATGGAAAGTTACTAAAAATGGAAAGTTACTAAAAATGGAAAGTTACTAAAAATGAAAAGTATAACTTAAATGAATGGTTTGTAATTCGAATTGAGGGAGTGATTTTGATATTCCTGTGGTGTTTTCTTTGATTATTGCTTTGCTTCGGAATAAGGTACAGATATTCTGACCTTATCGTTAAGGTTTCTCATGACATATTCCTCTCTATCTTTGATTACTTATGTGATTTGCTACCTTTGCTCTGAGCCTTTTATCTTGGTTCTCTTATATGATCTGTTATTATGTTCTATTTGAACCCTGCTATGTTACCTTTGATATTTGAACCTTTGACATTGAACCTTTGCTATGATCCCTTTGAAACGAACTTTGATATGACTTTGTTTTGAACCCTTCAGTTTGAGACCCGAGCCACTATTTGTTTCCTAGCCATGAAGGTAACATGGCCGTGTCATTGATGCACCTTTGGCATGACTCATGTGTGAGTGAGTGATTTCTCACGCCGTCCCCCATTTGATATTATATGCGCATTATGAAGATTATTATTTGTTTAAGGGGCGTATGGATGCATCCTAGATTTGTTTTGTATTCGATGGATTATGACATTATGATATATGTATATTTGGTGACTGATGTTTGGGTGCATTCCACGTCTTTCACAAATTTTGGAGCTAGCTACTCCATGGTTACTATGATATGATTTGTTTGGGCTTGGTAATTGGACTTGATTTGACTTCCTGATTCATCTTACCTTACACTATGAATTGACTTCTGATTTGTCTTACCTTATATTTGTATTCCTTTGATCATGTCTTGTGATATCCTTTGTACCTTGTATCGTATCCTTTGATTTTTCCGTTATCTTTTGCGTTCGATTATATATATCTGTTCACTGGGCTTTGTAAGCTCAGCCGCATTTTCTTTTCCTGCGGCAGGTATCTAAGCTAGGAGCTGGGGTTGCTTTCGGGATATGAGTGCTGAGTGTGGACTTACCCTAGAGATCTTAGTTTTGATATATGATTTGTTACTTTTCGAGACCTTCGTTATTTCGGTTATTTCGTTTGGATATGTCTGTCCTTTAAGAACTTATGTACCTTAAGTCATGTTGACTTATTTTCCTTTGGTTATTTATTTGAGACTTCCGCTGTTTATGCTTGTGTTATGATTATGTATGCCTTTGATGTCACACCATATTTGTAATACTTCTACCCTTTAGGGTCGGGGCGTTACAAAAGGGTTTAATAGTTGGAGAAAGGTTAATGGTGGAAAAGGCTGTCCTTTCGTCACTCATGAAGGTACGACTCCTGCCTCAACTCATAATTTTTCTGTGAGATGCTATGAAGATTTGAAAAAAAAGTATGTCACATAGAGAATGTCATAGATAAGCAAATGGAACAAGAAATAATGGACAACAGACTACGACTTAATGTAACTATTGATACTACTAAGAAGTCAGAAATGTATCCTCTTATTGATAGGTTAATTCGTCTCATATTAACTCTCCTGTATCAACGACAACATCTGAAAGAGCTTTTTCAAAGATGAAACTTGTGAAAACAAGACTTCGTAGTACCATGAGTGATGACTTCCTTAAGAGTAGCATGATTCTTAACATTGAAAGGGAGATTGTTGGTACACTTTGCAATGAGAAAATAATTGATGATTTTTACTCCAAATCACAACGTCGTGTCCAGATGATGAAGAAACGCAAGGTATAATTTCTTGTTACTCTTGAAATGTTTATTCTTTTCATTAACATAAAGTTTATGCTTCTATATATTAACTATTTTGTGTCACTTGCAGGTCACAAATGATTGAAGCTCAAGTCTTCATGGTCATCAGAATTTAAGTCTTCAACGTCATCAGAATTTAGCAATTAGTTCATGAGAAAGGGTTAAAGCTCAAGTGCTCAAGGTCATTACTCATTAGATTTCATATGTTAATTGATTATGTCTTGTACCAGAAGATACTAGTTTCTTAATGTCATTCTATTTAATTTATTTTGGTAGGTCATCATGCGTTGTTGTTTTTCTTTGAATTATGTCGCGGGTATAAAAAATATTAGGCCCCCCTTAACCTGAAATCCTGGCTCCGCCCCTGGGGGTACTCACTTCTGTAACAGACAAATGGAGAAAGTTTTAAAATGATATGGAGTTCATTATCATTTCGCTACAGCTTACCAACCGCAAACCAGTGACCAAGTTGAAAACACCAACAGAGCCTTAAAAAGAATTCTCAAAAAAAAAGTCAAAGATAACCCTTCCGTTTGGTCGAGGAAACTTGATGACGCTCTGTGGGCACTTCGTACATCATACAAAACACCAATTTGCACTACGCCATATCGGTTATTATACGGTAAAATGTGTCACTTTCCGTTCGAAATCGAACATCGTGCTTACTAGGCTTTAAGAAGTTGTAACCCCGATCTTAAACTCGCTGGAAAAAAATGATTTTTGCAATTGCATGAACTAGATGAGTTGAGACTACAAGCGTATGAGAATTCAAAACTCTACAAAGCTCGAACAAAATCTTATCATGATAGGAAGCTTAGAACCGGAAAGAATTCAAGGTCGGAGATAAAGTTCTCTTATACAATTTAAAGTATAAATTCAAAGCTCTAAAACTCAGATCAAAATGGTATGGACCATTCATGGTCAAACATGGTTTTCCATCTGGTTATATCGAGTTATATGACAAACACGAAGGAAATTTCAGTGTCAATGGACACCGTGTTAAACTATACCATGATGAGGAACAAATAAACAATCTGACAACCGAAGAAATTCACCTCATGTGCGAACAAGGAAAAATGAAAGCTATTTCATTCATGGCACCATTCCCAGCAAACTATCACGAAACCATGTCATGGGTTGCTGAAAAACCGTTCATTTACAGTGTAGTAGAAAACACTTGCAACGAAGCTAAGCTGTATGACCTTGATGAAACCGGTGAAACATAAGTTAATTGCTTCATTGGCTGATTGGCTCATTACTAATTTACTATTAAGATTTCAAAATTTTGATCACAGATTCAGTCACATTTGTTTGAAAGAATGATAGTTGATTGTAACTTAGTTGAATACTTATTATTTATTAAGATTTCAAAATTTTGATTATAGACTTATAACTTATTGATTACTTTTGTTACAACAGAACATCCATCAACTATGAGCAAGAAGAGAACGATCGACTCTTTTTACAAGCCAAAAAAGATGTTGTTCATGAGCCCGAAACACAAACCCCAACTCAAACTAACAATGATAATATTATGGAAGAGACACATGGAGCTAGAGTTGAGCCAAAAGTTGAACCAGAACCAAATACTACATTGAATTTGGATGAGGTGAGATTAGATTCTTTGATTCGTGATCCAGGTGTGCGACCTCCATTTTTGAGTTCTCAAGTGATACTAACAGATGATATTAGACGAACTATATGTGAGGCTGGTCCGGTATCAACTTGCTTAAAGCAATGATGTTAGAAGTTATGTATACAAGACTTAATTCTGTTTATTATGTAGTTAGTTCTGCTAGTACACTTGTTAGTACTGGTAGAAGAGTTAGCATAGTTAGTACTGGTTATGTAATAGTTAAGTCTGCTTATGCAGAAGTTAGTTAGAGTTAGAGATATGTAACACCCCCATTTTTACAATATAGCAACGGAAGCTAATCTGGGGTATTACTTCATGGATACAACAATCATAATCATAGAAAATGACTTAAAGAGAAGTTTGTGGATAATTTAGTTATATTCTATTATAATCAGAGGTTTTTATAAAATGCGAGGCCCAGCAATCTAAAAACATAACAGTGTGAATGATAACATTCAGCCATCTTCAAGTCCATGCCACTTGTGCCATAAGTTGCTTAATTACCTGAGATAAACATGCTAAAAAATCAACACAATGGTTGAGTAAATTTATAGGTTTGATAAACAGTTTCGAATAAAATTCATAGTGGTAATTATTGTAATAAAATCAATGTTATGAAAAATGGTATTGTTATTGTTCTTGGGACACATTATTATATACCCCATTATTTTTGTAATAATTGCATTGAATACAATTATCTTAGTAACAGTGTATTATTGCGGTTTTGGTCTGTTTGGTCTGAATTTGGTCTTTGGTTTAAGCTCATGCACACTAACTGATATTGTATTTTATATCCACAAATGATGTGGTTTATATATTTAGAGATAATGGCCCTCGGTGTAGGTAAATTGCCATATACTATGAAATTCAAATATAGTATGTTTTGGGGATTACCTATCCGGTTACACAAACAGGATCCGGCAATCCCCGATAGTATATTCCACACAATGCAAGTAATTAATGGTTCATGATATGGAAATAATGGCACTGGAAGCTACTTAGGCAATAATATATCTGGATATCATACACTTAAAAAACACTTGTATTCATGGTTTATAGCAGGTATCACAGGTTTATAAAGTATTCAAAAGATTGAAATATGGGGTTATGAATTCATTAAGTCTTTGAAAAGTAATCACATTTGTTATAAGATAAACGAGTATGTAAAAGAGTTTGTAACAAGCATGTATCCCCCTCGCAGGTTTATGAAAATATTAAAGAGATTGAAAAGCGAGGCTATGAACTCACTTTAACAGGGAAATCTTATTAACGGCAAAAGTATATCAAAAGAAAGGCGTCTGTATGGTAATACGATGTTATTTACTCGGGCAGAAAGTATATCAACTTGAAAGGAAGCAGCTTCGTCATGTAACCTGGGATAATATGTCGAGTCTTAGGAAGATTGTACTCTAGAACTTTGATTCTAAGAGTTTAATATTGTTATAAGTTTGATTGGAGAGTTTAGAATTATTGTATCACCGTTCAGGCCATCATAATTCAGAGGTCATTCAGTAAACGTTTGAGGAGCTAGGGCACTTTAAATCGTAAACCCAACAACTCAGTCAGAACGTAATACCAAGATGAAACCTCTTAATATGAAGCTCCCTAGTATTGTGATACGATATAATCGGTTTTAAGCGTTTTGATCAATATCTGGAAATGATAAGCACGACAAGCGTTAATTAAAGTTATGTCTTATAATGTTTTGAACATGTTTTTATACTTTTTCAAAATGTTACATTTTAGACCCTTAAGAATGAAAAATGGCAAAATATACCCTTGGAGTTTGCACTTTTACGAGTTTGGTCCTTCAAGTTTAAAAGATGTACAAAGTAAACCTTGTACTTTAGAAAGTGACATAATAGACCCTTATAGTTATAACTTTGACAAAATGACATTTTCAGTCCTTTTAGTTATAAGTTTCAGAAAGTTACGATATATACCCCTTGCATGGAATACTTTTGCAAAACAAGTCCAAAATGCCACGCAACTTATTTTAAGTTATTAAATGATATTTGCGGGTTATAGCTTATTAATATAAGCTAAAATATGAATATTTAACGTAACAAAACTTTAATATAACGATTCGTTAAGCTAGAAACCAAAACGGGTCGAATTAGGGTTTTTAAACGAAAACGCGTAGGTTTTTAATCCAAATTCTTTCAAAAATCAATAAAGTTGTTATATTAACATTAGTTAAGCATGTTAGGATAGATTATAACAACATTTAGCCATTATAACTTTTAGATTAATGAAAAACACAAAATTAGGATTTCGGGTGTAGGGTTTTGGATCAAAATAGAAAATAAGCATGAATTGAGTTATAAAACTTTAACAAGAGTATATTTAGGATCATATGAACATTATAAGAGTGTAGGAGCAGGTATGAAGATCATAGAACCTGGGTTTGAGCTTATAGCTTGAAAATGGGTCGAAATCGGGACTTTTAGCTTCGTACGCCTAGAATAACGACTCATGAGCTTCTTTTCTTGATTTATTTTGTTTCAATTCTATTCTTGAGACTTCTTAGGACCTCTTAGGATCTTATTTTAGCAAAGGATTGCTGCTATTAAGGGTTATAGAGGAGGAAGTGGGGGATGAGTAAGAATAAAGAGTTTATGCTCCTATTTATATTTGAATGGAGTCTTGGTGGACAAGGAGTCTTAGTGATCTGATCTTGGACATGTTGAGAAGCTATAGGGTGACTAGTAGAGGCTATATGATGATTTGTTAAGACTAGGAACTAGATTGAAGTAGTGTTTGAGTCTTTGTGGTGCCGCGGCTTACTTAGGGCCAAAGGAGAGGATGTGGAGCTTTTGTAACCAAGGAGAAGACTTAGAGGTGCTTGTAAGCTGGTTATTGATGAAGTAGGATGGTCATCAAGGTGCTTGTTTGCAAAGTGTGGCTTCAAATTGGGCCAATTTGCAAGAAAAGAGGTCGCGAGTTCCTTTAGGGCTCGAATATGATTTTTAAGCTTGGATTTCGAGTACACTTAAACAATAATGATGGATTAATGTTTATAAGGATTTTATTAGGAGTTATTAACAAGATTTGATAGGTGGTTCGGGTTTAAAATGGGCGAAAATGAGTAAACGGGTCAAAAGTTCAAATTAGGGTTCAATTAGGGTTTTCTAGATTTAATGCTTGTACAATGTTGTTAAAATGGTGAAATGATGATGGAATGTGATTGATAACATTGTAAATTAAGTTATTACAACTTATTTGAGTATTGGTTTAGGTTTACAATGGATAATAACAAAGAAATGGGTCATGGTTTAGAAACTAGCTCGGTTTTAGGGTTTAGGGTTTTGAATTAGGGTTTTGAGTGTAAAAATTTGTGTGAGAGCTTATGAGTAGAATAATTAGGGTTTATAGATTATATATTGAGTGTAGTAACTTGTACAAAAGTGGTGGTGAAGAAATTAGAATGAAAACGGAGGTAAAACGGCTATTTTGGATGTCATGCTTAATGACTTGTACATTGTACTTTTAAAGACTTGTACCTTAATTTGGAGGGAATGTATATTCAAATGAGATGTTATATTACTTGTACATGTGTCTTATCAGCTTGTACATTCACTTTATATATTAAGCTTTCATGGAATTAGGGTTTAGATGTATATGATAACGGTTTAAAGCTTGTTTTGATATAACGTTGCAAATGGTATATTATATGAGTAATGTACTTCGTAAAATTGATATTAAGATATTGACTTGACATGTTATGATGTTTGCTTGACATAAATGTAGGTAGGATTGACATAGATAGGTTGCGTGAGCTCGTTAACTTTAGTTATGCAAGCTACGTTGCATAATAAGAGATTAAAGCAAAAATTTCCCCGTGAAAAAGTGATATATTATATAACAGAGAGATATTATATTGGTGAAAATTTCAGATTGTTATAGTCTCCACCCCTTAAAGAAATCTCGTCCCGAGATTTAGATGAATGTTAAAGTGAGATTAGGTAATAGATAGGAATACTTAGCACGAACTTGATTTTTCATGTTAGGCTAATCAAGGTTACAAGTTCACGTGTGTGATGCATTTATAATTATGTTGCGCACCATAATTATAATTGCCTCTTTTCACACGTCTACTTATTTTCAAGACCACACCTCTTGATGACAACCAATAGAATTTCTCCAAATCTTGATATATCTTGTCAGAACCTGGGTGGATGGAATACTTCGATTTATGGGACCTGTGAGTTTTGGGCCCACTATGCTTCTGCTGTGCTACTCTGATTATACTCTAATTTGGTTTTCCGGGAAACTAGTTTATAAAATTTAAGGATTCATTAAAGGGATAGTCGGGTGGTGATGTAGTTGACCTAACCGGTGATGAAGATCTTACTGATGAAGATGGAGATATTAGAATGGGTAATTCAACAGGTGTCTCAGCATCTTTAGGTGGTAAAATCTTCTCGGGAAGAAAGAAATCTCGAGAATCAAACATTGGTGATAGTGATAATACTACAGATGGTGGTAAAATAACTGGTAGAGCAATAATAACTTGGGATGGTGGAATGGCATCATATGCTTGTATGACCTTCATATACGGATTATCGTGAAAAGGTGAGATAGATAGTGAGGATAAAAGATCTTTAGTTAAATCATCTAAAGAGTTAGGAGAGGTGTTTCCTGGTGAAGCTAGAGAATAGTCTGATAAAGCCGGGATATAGTCAGGAGAATGTGTAGAGGAAAAGTATCCTCAACATCGGAATCAGATAGGATAATAATAGGATAGATATATCCGGGAGTAGACATAATTCTGTATATAACAACTCAGTGTAAATAACATAATTATTTATATAATAGTATAGTAGTTATGTATTTTTACATACTATTCGGAAAAAGTAGTGGCATCTTCACAATTCAGGGAATGTAGTGGCACGAAGGACATTGATGGCAAAAGAAAAGTAGTTATAATTAAGGTTTTACCCTTGTTCTCTATAACCGTGAGCTCTGATACCACTCTGTAACACCCCTATTTTGGGAGTCATAACTGGTGCTGTAGATGTTGATGTTCTCTTGGGAGGCATCTATATGCAATACAACACATAATAAGAATCCATAAAATGATATAGTCATATCAAAGATATAAGAATAAAAAAAACTTGTGATCATTCATCTCATCTAGCAGGATAGAACGGAAAGTTTTAGAATTTAAGACTTCGAGAGATAGATACGGAAATGAGTGATTCAATAGGAGGCTTAGTGTTTTATTTTTGTTTGTGATAGTTTATTTAAAGTGTAGGTTAAGGTTATAAAAGAAAAAAGGTAAGGTTTAAGGTAGAAACGCGAGTTTTAGCAAGAAAATTCGGAAACGCGAATCACAACGGAAAATGAAAATGATAAGAATTATAATTATTGGGGAATAATATGAGGTTAATAAATCACTTACGATGCGAAGACGGAATAGGTTTCTAATTACGGCTCACGCAAAAGCTAAAAACGAGAATTTCTTACTAAATCGGGTAGACGTAAAACTTAACAACTCGCTTAAAAATGAAAATAGAATTAAAGCTCGGAGTAAAATAATGACCTTGAATACGGAATGTTACATCCTCCCTTCCTTAAGGGAGCGCCGTCCCGGCGCTCGATTTCTCCTGTTCGCTTTACACTTGCTCAAGAAGAGTTGCGGTTATACTCATGTCGTCGTCGAGGTTTCTAACAAAACTAAATGAGAAAAAGGTTTTACCCTTGTTCTCTATAACTGTGAGCTCTAATACCAATCTGTAACACCCTCATTTTTACAATATAGCAACGGAAGCTAATCTGGGGTATTACTTCATGAATCAAAGACACAATCATAGAAAACGATTCAAAAGAGGCATTTTTAAAAGATACGTTATCATTCATTTAAAATCAGAGTTTTACAAAGGCAGGTCCCAAAATCTAGAAACATAAAATGTGAATGATAACAAGTTTTAGCCATCTTCAAGTCCATGCCACTCCATGCCATAAGTTGCTCAATTACCTGAGATAAACATGCATAAAAAGGGTCAACACAAAGGTTGAGTGAAATTCATAGGTTTGAAATGTAATAGTTGAATACAAGTTATCATAATGGAAATATTGGTATTGCAGGGATAATTATCATGGAGAACATTATTATCCTGGAGAACAGTATTATCATGGAGAACAGTATTATCATGGAGAACATTATTATCCTGGAGAACAGTATTATCATAGAGAACAGTATTATCACCCTAAACTCATGAATCACATAAAGAGATATTAAGAGATACTACCCAAAGAGACATTAAAGAAATATTGGGAGATACTACCCAAATAGATATTAAAGAAATATTAGGAGATACTACCCAAATAGATATTAAAGAGATATTGGGAGATACTACCCAAAGAGGTATTTTCATGTACTTAGGCAATAATATATCAGGATAGCATATAGTTTAGAAAACAGTTGCATTCATGGTTTATAGTAGGTATTACGGGATTATAAAGTATGTGAGGTTATGAACTCATTAAGTCTTTGAAAAATAATCACATTGTTATAAGATAAACAAGTATATAAAAGAGTTTCTAAACAAGCATGTATCCCCCTCGCGGGTTTATAAAACCTGTAAATAAGTAAAGGCGAGGTTATGAATCTTAGAATATCAGTTTTAAGTACTTGTGTATATTAAAAACAATTAAGCATGTATCCCCCTCGTGGGTTTATAAAACATTAAAAAGATTGAAATGCGAGGCTATGAACTCCCCTTAATAGGGAAATCTGATTAATGGCAAAAGTATATCAAAGGAAAGTCGTCTGTATGGTAGTACGACGTTATCTACTCGGGCGGAAAGTATATCAACTTGAAAGGAAGCAGCTTTGTCACGTAACCTGGGATAATATGTTCAGTCTTAGGAAGATTGTACTCTAGAACTTTGATTCTAAGAGTTTAATATTGTTATAAGTTTGATTGGAAAGTTTAGAATTATTGTATCACCGTTCGGGCCATCATAATTCAGAGGTCATTCAGTAAACGTTTGAGGAGCTAGGGCACTTTAAATTGTAAACCCAACAACTCAGTCAGAACGTAATACCAAGATGAAACCTCTTAATATGAAGCTCCCTAGTATTGTGATACGATATAATCGGTTTTAAGCGTTTTGATCAATATCTGGAAATGATAAGCACGACAAGCGTTAATTAAAGTTATGTCTTATAATGGTTTGACATGTTTTTATACTTTCTCAAAATGTTACATTTTAGACCCTTAAGAATGAAAAATGGCAAAACATACCCTTAGAGTTTGCACTTTTACGAGTTTGGTCCTTCAAGTTTAAAAGATGTACAAAGTAAACCTTGTACTTTAGAAAGTGAAATAATAGACCCTTATAGTTATAACTTTGATAAAATTACATTTTCAGTCCTTTTAGTTATAAGCTTCAGAAAGTTACGATATATACCCCTTGTATGGAAATAATTTACAAAACAAGTCCAAAATTCATAATAATGATATTTTTCAATATGAAAAGTAGTTTACAGGTTATAGCTTATTAATATAAGCTAGAATATGAAGATTTAACATAAAGAAAGTTTAAAATAACGATTTGTTAAGCTAGGAAGCAAAACGAGTCATATTATGGTTTTAAAATGAAAACGCGCGGGTTTTAAGTTCAAATTCCTTCAAGACATGATAAAGTTGTTATATTAAAATTAGTTAAGCATGTTAGGATAGATTATAACAATATTTAACCATTATAACATTTAGTTTTAAGAAAAACATAAAATTAGTGTTTCGGGTGTACGGTTTTGGATCAAAATGGAAAATGAGCATGAATTGAGTTATAAAACTTTAACAAGAGTATATTTAGGATCATATGAACATTATAAGAGTTTAGCAGCATGTATGAAGATCATAGAACCTGGGTTTGAGCTTATAGCTTAGAAAATGGGTCAAAATCAGAACTTTTAGCTTTGTACGCCTAGAATAACGACTTCGGGGCTTCGTTTCTTGGTTTCTTTAGCTTCACTTCTGTTCTTGAGACTTCTTAGGACCTATTAGGAACTTATTTGAGAAAAGGATTGCTGCTATGATGGGTTATAGAGGAGGAAGTGGGGGATGAATTGAAATGAAGGTATGTATGGCTATTTATAGGGCGAATTCACCTTGGTGCCCAAGGAAACTTAGAGGTTAAGTTTAGGACATGTGGAATGTGACAAGGATCAGATATGGTGAGTCATGGAAGGCTAGAATGCAAGGTGGAAGTGTTAAAGAGGGTTTATATGGAGATTTTGTAGCTGTGGCTCATTTTAGGCAACAAAGAGGAGATGTGGCTCATTTAGTGTCCAAGGATTCAAAGGAGGTAATTGTAAGCAGCTTAGAGATGAGGTAGGAGAGTCATCAAGGTGTTTGGATGCAAAGTTATCCTTGAAATGGGTCAAAAAGAAAGAAAAGTGTATACGGGTTTAAGTAGGGCTCGAATTAGGGTTTTTTGCTTAAATTTCATGTACACTTGGTTAATAAGGATAGTTTAATGATCACAAGACTTGTATTGAGAGTTTACAACAAGATTTGATAGGTGGTTCAGGTTTAAAATGGGCGAAAATGATTAAACGGGTCAATAGTTCACATTTGGGCACGTTTAGGGTTTCTTGGATTTATTTCGTGTATAATTGAAATGAAATGATGAAATGATGATAGAATATGATTGGTAATGTTGTAAAATAAGTTATTACAACTTATTTGAGTGTTGGTTGAGGTTTAAAACGGATAAAAATCAATAAACGGGTCATGGGTTACTATTTAGCTCAAGTTAGGGTTTTTAACTTGGATTTCTTGTAATTTTATGAAATGAGAATGTATATAGATTGGAAATGAAGTGCATGACTTGCTTGTAACTTGTACTTGATGGATGGTACAAGTTTCCTTAGGAAAATGGAGGTAAAATAGCTATTTTGGATGTCATGCATTAATGACTTGTACATTATGCTTTAAAGGACTTGTACCTTATTTTGGAGGGAAAGTATATTCAAATGAGATGTTATATTATTTGTACATATGCTTTAGTAGCTTGTGCATTCACTTTAGATATTTACTTTTCATGAAATTAGGGTTTAGAGGGATACGATAACAGTTTAAAGCCCGTCTTGATATAACGTTGTAAATGGTACATTATATGAGTAATGTACTTGGTAATAATGGTATTAAAATATTGGCTTGACATGTTTATGATGTTTGCTTAACATATATGTAGATAGGATGGCCATAGATAGGTTGCGTGAGCTTGTTAACTTTTGTTATGCAAGTTGCATTGTATATTAAGATATTGGTAATGCAAGTAATGTAATAAAGCGAAAAATTTCCCTGAAAAAGTAGTATATTATATAACAGAGAGATATTACATTGGTGAAAATTTCGGGTTGTTATAGTGGAGACGGCGTCATGATTTACACGCGACGCCATCACCACGACACTTGTGACGGGGTCAGGATATTCCTGACGTTGTCAAAAGCCCAGTTACAAGAAAACTCAAAAATTTTAAGTATTTTTGAAAATAAAACTTGTACAACACTTAAGAAAGTCGTAATTCTTTTATAAACTTGCAAAACCCTGAGTTTAACAATTCTCTCATCCTATCTTTACTGCTTTATAGAGTCAACCCTAATTTCACACTGTACATTATTATATCGCACATTTTATGCTTAGTGTAGTTGTCTTTGTCTTTGATTATAGGTTATATTTCATTGGATGATTTAGGAAATTTCATGCTTGGAAGTTCTTAGGAAATTTCATTGGATGATTCTTGAAGGACGATTTAACCAGTTATCGCATGTTTCTTCTCCATTATTGAGCAAACCAGCAGAGTACTAGTTTCTTTTACTTGTTTTCTTTTCCCTCTAATTCGTGCTTATGGGTACTTCTATAAAACATTAGGGACAATGTTCAACTCAAGTGTAGGGGGAAATAAGCTTTAGAAACTATTCTTTCATTTTCCATTTGCTTTGTCCTTAAAATGATGGGTAATATATCGAAACATAGCATAAAAAGGTAATTTTGACCAATTTTTTTTTTATGACACATACCAACAAAAACCGAGTATTAATAGCCTCTCATGGATAGGAATGTGTATGACTAGCACAAAAATCCTCATAATTCCACCCCAAAAATGTGAGGTTCACCTTTAGATCTATAGGAATTCAGGTATCTATTATTGATACCCAAGATAGTTTATACCTTTAGCTTTCTCGAGTTAAGGAGTGAGCAATCATGTGTATCTATTCCGTCGTTACGGATGTGTATATGTGGTTTTATCGCCTTTTCTGGAGCATTGAGATCGGTTTAAACTATATGAGTGTACCAGTAGTATATTAAATTCTAGAACTTGTTATTGTGATGCATCCCGAGACCGCATAGTAAGTATTAGGATTTGTTTGATAAGAGGCATTAGGATTAACCCATGTTTTAAACCTGTAATTATTATTATGGTCACACCGATCATGTAACTATCCCACACCCTTGCCATGCACTTATTTTTAGTGCAGGACACCCCTAGTACAACCCTCTGAGCCTATCCTTTTTCACGGTTCTCGTAATTTTTTGGTTAAGCCGGACTATTAATGAAGAGTATTGTCACCCTTAAACTAATCATTACACCCAAATCGCCTTAGCCTACCTTGTATGTACTCACTTTTAGTATATTATTGTGTTTAACCCAAGTTAATTATTTAAGTACACGGTTGCTAAGTCCTTATCCTTGTAAATACAATTTTGGGATGATTAGGATTCATGGTAGTATTTATTTCGCGGAAGAATGAGGAAGAAAAGTTAAGTCAATACCCCCATACGTTTTTTAGACGATCTCCATTTACTTTTGATCCACCTCAAATCGGGCCATTAGTTAGATTGTAAATATCGAGTATGTAAAAGCTCAAGTGTAGGGGTACGTGTTATAAACCCCAAGTTATGATGTATTATATTATTCAAAAAAAAGAGAAAAATAGAAAAGAAAAAGAAAGAGATTGATGTAGAGTTGTATAAAGTTTGTATATATTTGTCCGAGTCTTGGCTTAGCAACTAAACCAGCGTGTATTCTTATAAATAATTAGTTAACTCTTCCACTCCAAATTCAACCAAAAGTCACTCCCTAAGTGTATCCCATCCGTTTTCATTTCCATAAATGTTATCTTACACCTACATCCCACAACCCTTTAAAAGACCTCTTGGATAATAATGAATAATGCTTGCGCCTAGCGGTTGAGGTTTGATTATTTACCAAGCCTATGGTAATTTATATGCTATGACAGGTAATGAGTGTTCATTTTCTGTTTCTCCATAGTTTTTATAATTTATTATACACCCGAGAGAAAGAGAGAATCTCAAACACTTATGTGAGGTACAAGTGTATACTTTTTGTTCTTTTAATTATGAGGTCTAGAAGGTTGTGTTGTAAAATAATTTTAAAGAGAAGGTTAAATGACCCTAATACTGCTATTGTCTAGTTAGAAAAGCCTATTTGCTTAAGGATAAGCAAATCCCAAGTGTAGGGGTATTTAATGAGGTGTCATTTTATACACTTTTTCGGGGTTATTTAACCCCCTAAATTATGCATTTATGCCTAAAATATATACTTAATTGTTCCTTTTTAGGTATCTAGCATTTGGAAGGCATTTGGAGGAAATACACATGACTTAGGCTCATTTAGAGAAGAAACAGACAAGATTATGAACCAACACCAAGACTCTTCAAGATTTAAAGTCTTAGAGCCTGGAAGTGGCGTCACCACTTATACACGACGCCGTCACACTTCATCTAGTGACGGCGTCACAACATCTCTTGACGGCGTTAGCCCGCATCGACTCAACTCGGATCTAGAAGATTCTACTTTATGATGGCGTCACGATTAAAACGCGGCGCCTTCATAGCGATATTCTTATAAATATAGACCCGAAATTAGGGTTTTATTGGTGTAACTTTAGAGTAAAAAATGGAGACAAATCCTAGTTTGTTTGGCAGCTTATTAGGACTATTTTAGGGCTTCAAAACCGTATTGTACCTCCTTCAATTCATGTTTTAATCAAGTAAGACTATCTTAATCATTCAATATGTCTTATTGTTTGATTCATTATTGTTCTTTCTTTATCTTTAACATGCTTGGCTAAACCCCTTATTGTATTCATTTATGATTGTTAAAACCTAGAATGTAGATCTTAGTGGTGTTGCTTCTTGTGATGAATATACATGTTAGGCTTTAGAAAACCATCTTTTGTCTGTATCGCTGTTAATATGTCTAGGGAAACATAATTATGTAGAAAGGATACCATCGGGTAACAATTTTCATACTACCTTGCCCCTTATATGGTTGATCCACTTGTAATATATTTCAAATGCATTTAATATACTACTGGGGTCCGGGTAATAGTCTTCATTCTTTCTTACTTTGTGTTTTGCCTCAACAAAATATTAAATAGACGACGGGTTCGTGTAATCTGTTCATGACTTAGGAAATAATTACATAGATCATCACAAGTGTGACAAAGCAACAACACTAGGAGAAGCAATCTAGGGAGTAATACAGGATTAAATGAATACAATCTTTTTATTATATTGTTATCACCATTAGCATAGTTTATTATTTAGTTTAATAGCTAAAACCAACCAAACCTCTCAAACATATGATTTACCTACTTTCTTTAAAATATAAAAATACAAAAATAATCTTCTCTTAACCCCTAGAATTCTATTAGACCATGATCATGCCTTCCCAACCTATTCCCCTAGAGAACAATAACAACTCCCGAGTCTTGCTTATACTACTACTAGAACGGTTAGGTACTCTGCCTAGGGAGTTGTAAAACTTCTTGTAGAAGTCCCTTGCGACAACTGCATCATTATGTTTATCACTTCATACCCATATATGTGTTTGATTATGTTTTCATCTATCATTCAACTAGATCTAGGATTATAAATACAACATTGTAACTTAATGGTATGTGCTTAAATACACATACTTTTATCTCAATAAAACGAGCTTAAATGACCAAAAACATACATAAAATGCCAAATATATGCTTGTTTTGTGTTACTTACTATGCATGTAACGGATATTCACAAAAAAGACAGAAACAAGGCCAAAACCAGACAAAACCAATTACGGGATTGAAAAGAGCATGGAAAACCGAAGCCGAAGGCATATGCATCTTAGTGGGCCAACCCAACCCAAGTTAATGGGCCAAGTCAACCCATTATGTCATTTATACAAATGCTTTAAAGAATAAAAAGCCCAAAATCCTTTTAATCCTTAAACCGACCCAAAAACAAACCATTAGCCCAATAACACTTTACTATAAACCCACTACACCACAGGTCCCTAGACTTTACACCGTTAGTCCTTAGGGACTAACACAGTTAGTCCCTAACGTTGCACCATTAGTCCTAACCTTAAGGCTCGTTAACTTAAATTTGAAAAATAATTAAATAAGGCCAAAAATGGCGCGCAAGCCTAAACCAAGCAAAAACCACCCCTCCAATGCTGTGATTTATTCTTAACACACCCGTACATCATCCCTGACACACGCCCATGCCACGTTGGCACTCTCAAGCCCTCCTATTGGACAAGATGACGCGTCAACAGTCAAGGGATAGGGACAAAGTCAAAGTGAAGTTTTAATGGTGATTGGCAACGATTATTGCTTTCCATAAGCAATTATGGAATGATTGGAAGTATTGAAGGCTGTGGCAATCTTATCTCACCACACAACCTAATAAATAGAAGAAGATTTCAAGCAAAGGGGCATCTTTTACAACTTTCTTTCTAGCATTTTATCTTTACTGTTTATTGTTAAATTCCCTGATTTCAAGCTTTGTTATAAGCATTTTACCTTTCCAAGCATTGTAATCTCAAGTTTATTTAATAAAAATTCAAGTTTTGGTTTCTTTTTCATTACTGTTCCATGATTTGTATGCTTTTAGATGATAAGCCAATAAGGGATGGGCTTATTGGTGCTTACTATCTTATGAAAATAAGCTAGAGCTTGTTGATCAAAGCTCTTTAGAGCATTTACTACCTTGTTTTAGCAAAGGAAATATGTGTGTTACATTTTTCATTCAAAAAACTTAATTTGTCATTTTCTTATTCAAGTGCTTAATTTATTGCTTATTTGTGCTTAATTGATCTTAATATTGCTTACTACTTCTTTTAGAATGCTTTTCATAATCTGTTTCAAGTGTGCCTTAGTTTTCATAAAATCTATCCTAAAAAGCTAAAAAATTATTATCTAGTGCTTATCAGTGGTTGGATTTTGCTTATTAAGTTTCAATATTGATATTTTGTCATATGTTCTTAAAAACCCTAGCTTAAATCAGTCTTTAATAGTCTAAAAATGCAAAAAGGAATTTTAAAGGGGTGTTTGGCACAAGCAGCACTTAATAGTTATTTGGGCTATATGTTAGAGTCTGGGATAGATACTACATATAGCTTATCTATATAACTAGATCACTAGGACTATAAATAAAATCATGTTTCTACTTTTGGTTAAGTGAATGATAGACTAAGGTATCTTAAGACTACAAATAACGTTCTATTTTCTTTGGTAGTTAAGTGGATTATAGACTACTATTATATAGATAACAATTAGACCATAAGTTGGTAAAGCCTCGATGAGCTAGGTTTCAATATTGTCACCTAGATAGATTATAATCGACTATGTGAACTTTATGCGGGTGCTTGGTTGATTATGACAGGATTAACCGTTATATAAACCCAGAGTTTAAGGAGAAGTATCACATAGCTTTGGAATGATATACCACCAACGAAAGTAGTACAATCATTGCACCCGTAGACAATTGATGACATCAAATAACATCACTTTTATAGCATTATTTATTCCAAGTTTCTTACCCATTTTGTATAAATTATTGCAAGAATTGATACTTAATTGCTTAAAGTTGTTATTTTTAGTAATTATGGAGTAATTGGTGAAGATATGCTAAAAGGCACACATTTTGGAGCTTAAACGAAGAAATCTCAAGATACTGTTCTGACAACCTATACGTCGTATCCATCAAGGAAGATACGGTGTATCTGTGTCTGCACTTCATAAGAAACCACGAAGAATTAAAGAGCAATACGCCATATCCAGAAGACTCTATACGCTGTATTGAAGATTATTAGAAGATTCAAGAAGATATTGAACGTGGTCCCTACTCTAAGAAACCCCCAATACGTCGTATTGTCCTCAACCAATACGGCGTAACAATGAATTTCCAGACACTATAAATACAAATCCCTAAACACGAGTTTAGGGTGTGCTTAAACATATTTTTGATACACTAACGACAAAAGTTGATTTTCAGAAGGTAAGAAGAGAAAAGAAGGTCTCGCAACGTGGTTAATTCCATAGGAAACACCTTGTAATCATCTATACTCTAATAATTGTTTGAATTTTGGTATTATTCGTTTAACTCGGTTAGTTTACCTTGGTTGATTCGATTATTATTCTTGTATTCATTACAATAGTTGTGGGTAATACCTTTAGGTATTAGTCATGTTTATGAAGATTTTAATGTTTGGTTTGTTTATCTCGATTGCTAAATTTATCGTTGATAGTTGATTAAGTTTATCAATTTATACTCGTTTACGTGCTTAAGTACGCGACCTATCATTCAACTAGATCTAGGAATGCAAAATATCATGCTAGCTAGATGCCGGGATAGCTCTCTATATCCGCAATTTATATATCTAGAACCATAGGATCACAAATAATGACCTATCCTTGACATTGGTTTAGTGAACAAGTTAGACTAGTAGGTGACCAGGGCTTAACAAATGACGTTCTAATTCCCTTGGTAAGGACTTGGACAGTGGACTACTAGTATATAAAGAGCCATTAAGCAGTAATGTCACACCCCGACAATGGCAGAAACTCGGGAATGCAACATAATGATCAATCATAACACAAGATACAAAAATAGAGAAAACTACCTTGCATAAACTCCAAGTGCTATGAAGACCATCAACCTTGAACAAACTCAAGTGATGTCCCAAATCGCTACTAAAATCCATAATCTCTTACACTTATTCAACTGCCCACACAAGGGACCATAATCCAAACTTAATCCAAAACATCCAAAAATCAGATTCAAACAACAAGCTAGCAAGACTTCAAACGAAAATCCTTACAGGATACTTCTAAGTCTGCTATCATAATCACCAAACTACTCTTCTTTCACTTCACCTGAAAATGATACTCGAAAACGTCAACAATAATGTTGGTGAGCTTGTAAGTTTGACCTTAAACCCAAAAGTTGTGCCAATATTTCAACAGTAGACAATAGTGCTATATGACATTGAATATATGCTAACAATCTAAGACATAGCATCCCCGCTAGTCATATCTCAACATCCAATAATAAACCCAGAGTCGCAACTCCCAAATCACTAACACACCTAAAGGGCCTATCAGCTGGAGCACTATATTAGGGCGAACCATACAGAACCTTGCATGCCAAACACAACACATGCAAGTACCACACAGAACCTTACATGTCAAACACAGCACATGCAAGTACCACACAGAACCTTGCCATGACAAACACAGTACATGCAAGTAAATCAACACATAATATTCACATAGCAGTCATAAGCACATACCTTGTCCCAAAAACAAAACCACATTTCACACAGATCAATTCAAAACATTTCAAAACACATTTGAGTATCATTTTCCCCCAACAAAAAAACTAGTAAAAAGTGGGGCTACGAGAACTCACCTCAAGCAAGTCTTTAGCAACCAAATCTCAATCACATAAGCGAATGCAATGACACCTGCACACGATCTAGTCCAGTTAATGTCCCAATTTAATCATCCAATTCCAAAACTATCTTAACGTTTGATGCATAAAGTTTAGACGCGTTGTACAATTACCCAAAACAATTTAGTGGTGTGATGGTTGATGACTTAACTCCACAATAATATCAATCTCATTCCTCGATAATACATACTTATATTATTTAGCGTAAATAGATAAGTAATATAATAAATATTTATAATTATTAATTATAAATATATCTCGACAAGTCTATTCGGTAACCTTAGACACTTCAAAATAATCATTATACGGTTGAAAATGAAACGTTTACTCATAATAAACACATTAGAGAAGTTTCGAGAAAAAATATATTTTTCGTCTTTTAGTGAATTTATTAAATAAATAAAATAATTAAATAATATTTTATTAATTAAAAATCAAAAATCATGTTTTTAGGAAAATTTCTAAGTATAAAATTTTTAAGAAACTTCAACATGACCCGTACGTTTACACAACGTTTTCCAAGGTTTTAAACCTAATTTTCATCAATTTTGACAAATTCGACACTTTTCGACAAAATTCCAAAATCTCAATCTTTAATGCTTACCAACACTTTTTCCCCAAAATATCATTCAATATCACTTCGTAAATACATTTCCACTTTCAAAAGTCCGTCAACATTCTCATAACTACTAAATATCGCTTACTGGGCTTTAAGGCCCAACAAGGGTCCATTAGGACATTTATAAGTCAAAAATATAATCCAAGTCCAAAACCAAGGTCCATTTACATATATAAGTATATACTTATAAGTAGAAAATAATTCGGACCACAATAAGCCATCTCATTAAGCCGCAGCTTAAATAGACTTATTGGGCTGTAAGTCCAATAGCTTTAAAATACATATATTAAGCTTGAAAATAAGCTAATAAGCTACTTATCGCATTTGGTTACTACCATAAGCCTCAAAAATAGTCCAGAACATATGCCATAACACAAAAATAATCAAAATCACTTTCCTAGTGATTTTTGGAAGATTTCGTGGCATATAAGCCCAAAATAAGCCAAGAAATAGCTTAAAATAAGCCCGAATAAGCTATATAAGCTACTATCAAAAATAAGCATTCTAGCATCATATATTATTCAACCATCACGACCACGATATCAAAACTACAAAAACCCTCTTTTTCCTTTTCTTACTACACGAACCAAACACCCTCTTTTTCTTTCGTTTCGCTTCCAAAAATAATTTTCACAACGATCAACTTGTACAACTAACATCTATGCATCAAAATAAAACAAAAAGGACAAAGAAAAATTAAATTTGAAAACTTACAAGAAAATCTTCAAAAATGTATATTTCGACACGAACCGGACAAACCAAACGTTGTTTAAATGAATAACCAAACACTAGTATCAACCCAGAATATCACGTTCTCGATCAAAATTGAAATTTTTATGGTGGATTATGGTGGTTGGGTGACGGACGAAACACACACACACACATACCTATGTGTGTGTTTTTCTTTTTTTTTGAAATGAAATGGATAATGATCAAATGTTTCTAGTGGAAAGCATATAAATGTACCACTCCTAGACAAGTTAGCTAAAATTAAGCCATTTTGTTCCCCTCTTTGACTTCTTGACCGGCTATGGATCCAAAGTAGTCTCGGGCCTTTCTTTTCGTGTCGGGATCACTTAAATACTCGTAAAACTCAACAGTAAAATTTATCCCAAAGTTAATTAGCATTTTTTTCACCTTAAAAATACTTTTCCATTAACCTAGAGTATTTACACGACATATTTACACTTTAAACCCTTTCAAAACTTATTTGGACATTAACGGACGTGTCAGACTCGTTTTTTCAGCATTTCTCAAAATTCACGGGTCAAACCACCCGGATTACACATAACACAATAATACCTTCCAAAAGGGATTATTAATCAGAATAAACCTCAAATCATCACATATCTCATAAAAATCACAACCGTCAACATGGTACAAAAATCTAAATAAACTGACAAAAGTTAAATAGTCAAAGGACTATTAATGAAATATTCAGAACACAAAAAGGGAAAATGTTACATTCTACCCCCTTAAAAGAATTGCCTGCCCGAAATTTAACTACTAACATTACTAAACAAAAGCGGGTACTTCAATTTCATTTGATCTTCACGTTCCCACGTGAATTCAAGGCCATGTTTCGAATTCCACCGAACCTTGATGATGGCAATCCTACTAGGCTTCAACTTCTTAAACTCTCTTTCTAAAATTTCTACAGGCTCTTCCATAAAATTCAAATTAGCATCAACTTGAATCTCATCCAAAGGCACTTTCAGTGTTGGATCAGCCAAACACTTCTTAAGGTTCGATACGTGGAACGTGTCATGAACACCATTCAATTCCTTAGGCAAATCTAACCGATAGGCCACAGGGCCTACTTTTTTAATAATCTCAAACGGTCCAACAAACCTAGGTGTTAACTTCCCTTTCTTCCCAAAGCGTACCACACCTTTCCAAGGCAACACTTTAAGCAAGACATAGTCACCTACACTAAACTCTAGAGGCTTCCTCCTCTTATCAACATAACTTTTTTGATGATCACGCGCAACCTTAAGTCTATCCTTAATCTGCGAGATCTTCTTAGTAGTCTCTTGCACTAACTCAGGTCCTATCAACTGACCTTCTCCTACCTTAGCCTACAAAATTGGCGAATGACACTTTCTACCATGCAATGCCTCAAAAAGAGCACATCTCACACTAGAATGATAACTATTGTTATACAAAAACTCAAACAATGGAAGATGAACATCCTAACTTCCCCCGAAGTCCAGGACGCACGCTTTAAGCATGTCTTCTAAAGTTTGAATAGTACACTCACTCTGACCATCTTTCTGAGGGTAATAAGCCATACTCATGTCTAAACGAGTCTCTAATGCCTTTTGCATTGACTGCCAAAACCTTGAGGTGAAACGACTATCACAATCTGATATAATAGAGATCGGCACACCATGTCTAGAAACTATCTCATTCAAATACAATCTAGCCAACCTTTCCATCTCATAATCCTCACGCATAGGTAGAAAATAAGTAAACTTAGTTAATCGGTCCACAATAACCCAGATTGTGTCATGCCCACTACTAGTCCTAGGCAAATTAGTCACAAAATCCATAGCTATCGCTTCCTATTTCCATATGGGAATCTCAGGTTGCTGGAGCATGCCAGATGGCCTTTAATGCTCAGCCTTAACCTTCAAACAAGTCAAACACTTACTAACATACTCAGCTATATCCTTTTTCATTCTGGGCCACCAATACCTATCTCTCAAATCATAATACATCTTATCAGCACCTAGGTGTACAAAGTACTTCGACTTATAGGCTTCATCCATTATCATGGTTCTCACCTCACCCTTCAAAGGTACCCATATTCGATCCACGTAGTACAAAGTTCCATCACTTCTCTATTCTATCATCTCATCCAAACCAATCTGCAATCCTGCAAACTCATCCATAGCCTCCTTTTGAGCCGCCAATATTCTATCCTTGATACTCGACTAAAGGATCATATTTATAGCTTTAACTCTCTTAGGCTTTACTCTTTCCTTCCTACTTAGGGCATCAGCCACCACATTCACCTTACCAGGATAGTAGCGAATTTCACAGTCATAATCACTAAAACAACTCTATCCAATGACGCTGTTGCATATTCAATTCTTTCTAACTGAAGATATGCTGAAGAATCTTATGGTCCATATAGATGACACTCTTTATCTCATACAGATAATGTCTCCAGATCTTAAGTGCAAACACAACTGCACCTAACTCTAAATCATGGGTAGTATTATTCTCCTCATGAATTTTCAACTGCCTAGATGCATAGGCTATCACTTTACCTCTTTGCATTAACACACAGCCTAGTCCTATCCCGGAAGCATCATAATATACCACAAAGTCTTCTGGTCCATCGGGGAGAGCTAGAATAGGTGCATTACATAACTTATCCTTCAAGGTCTAAAATGCCAATTCCTGTTCCTCACCCTAATCGAAAGTCTTACTCTTCTGAGTCAAGATAGTAAGAGGCTTAGCTATCTTAGAAAAGTTCTAAATGAACCTACGGTAATACCCAGCCAATCATAAGAACGAACGAACCTCAGTCAGAGTTCCAGGGCTTTCTAATTCATAACAGCTTCAATCTTACTAGGGTCCATATGAATTCCATTACCACTTATCACATGCCCAAGAAACTGCACTTCTCTTAGCCAGAATTCACAGTTAGAAAACTTAGCATACAATTTCTCCTTTTTTAGCAGTACCAAGACTAACCTTAAATGTTCTACATGCTCCTCTTGAGTCTTAGAGTAGATTAAAATATTGTCTATAAACACTATCACAAACTTATCAAGATACGACCTACAAACTCTATTCATCAAATCCATAATATTGTTGGTGCATTCGTCAGACCAAAGGGTATTACAGTGAACTCTAAATGTCCATAATGAGTTCTAAATGCAGTCTTTGGTATGTAATCCTCATGCACTCTCAGCTGATGGTATCCAGACCTAAGATCTATCTTCGAGAAAAACTGCGACCCTAGCAGTTGATCAAATAGATCATCAATTCTAGGAAGCGGATAACGATTCTTAACTGTAACTTGTTTAATTCTCTATAATCAATGCACATCCTAAAAGAACCATCCTTCTTCTTAACGAACAACACTGGCACTCTCTAAGGCGATGAGCTTGGTCGAATGAAACCTGTGTCTTGGAGTTCCTTGAGTTGTCCCGACAACTCCTCCAATTCAGAAGGTGCCAAAAGATAAGGAGACTTTGCTAATGGCGTTGCTCCATGGGTTAACTCAATTTGAAACTCAATCTCCCGAATAGGCGGTAATCCAGATAGGTAATCCGGAAATACCTCAGGAAAATCTCTAACCACAACAATCTCTTCTTGTTTCTTAACACCCATTAAAAATCTCGCTTTCTCTTCTAGTCTCTCTCCTAATACTCTAAGCACATTGCCATCCGATAGTGGTATCCTTACTACCTTCTCATGGCAAATTATCTTAGTCTTATAGTTAGACAACCAGTCCATACCTATAATCACATCAAAACTCCCATGTCCAAAAGGTATCAAATCGATGTCAAAGACATGACCCTCGATTTCTAATTTGCAACCCTTAATAACCTTATCAATCTCTACTAGCTACTCGCTAGCTATCTCAATCTCATATTTGAAACCTAATTCGCTGGTCTCTAAGCCTAATAGAGGTATGAAAGTAGTAGAAACAAAACTATAATCGGCACTAGATTCAAATAAGGTAGTGGCAAAGTGATTGTTCAAAGTAAACGTACCCGTCACAATGTTCGGATCCTGGCGAGCTTCCTCTGCTTCCAACATGAATGCCCTACCCCTAGCCTGGTTCCCTTGGTTTCCATGAACCTGACCCAAGTTATTAGCAGCAACTTGATTTGGATGATTTCCTTCCGGTTCTTGTGCTCTATTCAATCTAGAGCAAGTTGACCTGACATGGTCAGTACTACCACACTCATAACATGTTCTAACAGTTGGGTTTATAGCATTGACAGGATTCACATTCCTCGACACACCTCTACAATCCTTTGCCAAATTACTCGGGCAGTTACAGTTGAAGCATGTGTGACAAGGCCCTCCAGGTGCATGGTAGGAGTTGTAGGTGGTACACTTGGACCAAGTACCTATATTCTCTCTTCCTACAGGGTTTACAGTGGTATCAAAAATATTCCCAGTCCTAGTCCTCTTATTATCACCCCTTCTACTCCTATCCTTGCTAGGTTCCCCACATTTCCTCTTTTCTTAACCTTCTTAATTGATCCATTCCTAATAGCCTAATCGGTCAGTGTACCATAAATCTACACTGCCTTCTGTATAGTCATTGGCTCTGTTTCTGCCACCATCCCACGAATTTGTAGAGCAAGACCATACACATACCTTTCAATCATCCTATTCTTAGGAATTACCAAATGTGGAACTAACCTAGCCAACTCATGAAACCTATCAGTATACGCAGCATAGCCAGCCTCGACCATGACGTGATTCCACAACTCAGATTCCAATTTTTGCATCTCATGACTAGGACAAAACTCTTGTATCATTATAAACTTAAATTCATTCCATGACATACTAATAGCAATGTAAAACCTAAAAATCTCAACAAGTGTAAAATTACCAAAATACCCCTAATGCAAGAAAATTTCATAAAAGCATGCATAAATTTCATTTCAATTCTAGAAATTATAAAAATACAACATATGACAATTATGAAATTTATGTAAGATTAAAATACCTTATATTTTGTAAGAAAAATAATTAATATTTATGTATATATACTTTAGCCGAAATTATTAGTATTTATTTAATTATACTTTACAAATTAAATAAAATAAAATTAGGATAATTACAAAATAAATTGGGCAAGATTAAAAATCTGATTTAGTCATTTTGAAAGCCCATAAATTCGGCCAAAATACCCATTATATTTCTTTTATGCATTTTTATTTTATTAAACCCTAAAAAGAAAAACCACCGAAACCCTAAAAGAATAAAAGGAGGCGGCACCAAAATTTTCAAGGGCAAGGACCATTTTTCTAAGGTGTTTTGGAGATCAAGGAAGGTGGGAAAAATAGTGGGAAGATTGTAGAGTGCTTGGTTCGATCGTGGTAATCGTTTGGTTCGAAATAAACACAACCGAATTCTATAAATTCATCAAATCATCAAGGATCATCAAGGGTATTTTTGTATCTCATTTTTCATCATTCTAATTCATAATATACATAGGAAAAATATTCATGCATGTTATATTGATCGTATTAATTAAAACAAATTAGAAACCCTAATTTCGAATTAATTATGAAATCGGCAAAATAATGTTTGTACACTTGATTTTATATTTTTCTAAATTATTTTCCCTTTCCTGATCCGTAACCTTTGGTCTTACTCAAATGAGGATGCGAGCAATTACATATGTCTATTCCATCGTTACGGCCATGTATGTGTGATTTTGTCTGCCTTGTTGGTTTATTACTTTTGGTGAAGGATTAGAAGATCCCTACCCTATATTACTCTTCGTCCTAACCCTTAGTTTTACTTGAGTGGGGGAGTGAATGCAATCATGTATGTCTATTCTATTGTTGCGGATGTGTATATGTGGTTTGTCACCCTTGCTGGTTTACGACTTTTGGTGAAGACTACTAGTCCTACTCTTTAGCTTATTCGAGTTAAGGAATGAATGCAACCATGTGTGTCTATTCCATCTTTATAGATGTGTATATGTGGTTTGTCTCCTATTCTGGAATATTGGTATCGATAGAGATTAAAAAGAGTAATCAAACCCTTGAACCTTTCAAAACCGATTTACCTTTGTAGACTTGTCACTCCTTAGCTTTATTGGTGGATCACAAATAATGACCTATCCTTGCCATTGGTTTAGAGAACATGTTGGACTAGTAGGTGACCTAGGATCAACAAATGACGTTTTGATTCTCTTGGGTTTAAAAGGAACAAAAAGAAAAAAAAAAAAAATAAAAAAAAAATAGACAGTGAACTACTATATACTATAAACCGTTAAGCAGTAAGGTTTAAGTAAAGACCCCTCATTGAGCTAGGGTTTAATAAGATCACCATTATTAATCTCCTAAGAGAGATTATAATAAACAAAAGATTGCTTTATGCAGATGCGTTTAATTATGACAAAATTAGCGTATCTAGGTTTTAGGAAGAAGTGCTGCCTAAATCTAGGAATGATATGCCCCTCGAGATAAGTCAATCTAGGTTTTAGGAACAAGTGCTGCCTAAATCAGCGTATCTAGGCTTTTGTAAACAACATGGAATGTCTTATAACTTGTCAGGCTAGTTTACTTCACAGTCGAATAAGATTGTTGAAAGGATACATCGTAAGTTAAGAAAGATAAGTCATGCTATGTTAGACAAGCAATCCATTCCCAAAAGATTTGGTGTCATGCATTAGATATGACCACATACTATTTTAATAGGGTTTATATTAGAAAATTCATTAATAAAACACCCTACGAAATACTAGGAAATAGGAAGCCATCACTAGAGTAGTTTAGGGTCTTTAGTTGTAAGGTCTTTATACTTAACACTAAGGTACATCTCACTATGTTTGACCTAAAGTCATATGAAGGTGTGTTTTAAGGATACTCTCAAACTAGCAAAGCATAGATAGTGTTTAACAAGGAAACAATGAGGATTGAGGAATATCTAAATGTGACCTTTGATGAGAGATTTTTTGAGCCCAAGTTATCTCCTTCGGTAGAAGATGATAGGATCAATGAACCAATAGTTTAAGATCTCAATGGGTCACTATTATTACAAGTTAATGTTTTAGATGAAGGTTATCCTAATAGTTTCAAAGAAGCTATAGGTCACCCAAATTGGAACAAGATTTTTTTTTTTTTTATTTTGTTTTTTTTTTTTTTTTTTTTTTTTTGTTTTTTTTGTTTTATTTATTTTGTTTTTTTTTTTTTTTTTTTTTTTTTTTTTTTTTTAATTTTTTATTTATTATATTATAAGTTGAATGAGAGGACACTTAGTTCTAAAACAAAACAAGCTTAGGATTTTTCGCATGACATTTTCCAAAGTCCAAATTGCACGAGTCTATTTGAGGTTGTTCATGATTGACATGCACCATAAGTTATTGATTTGAGTTATGTGTTGAGAGAAAGGTTAAAGGTCTAGAATTCGTTTGCACTACCTTTATATTTGTGCTCTTAGAGCTTATGTTCTTATGTGATATGTGCTTGGAAGTTGGGCAACATTGTTGTTTTAACGAGATGAAGGATAGATATCATTGCATTATCCAAACTATGGTTGATATTATCTTAGATTCTACATGTCAAACTTTTGTGATATGAACAAGAAATTTCATCGACATCTTGTCAATATTGTGGTAAACCTCACCTCAGAAATTTAAATTTATGATTTGGATGCACACACAAATTGCATGTTCTATGCCCTGTAATAGACATGAAAGATTGAATAAAAATATTCGATGACAAAATGAACGTTGGATCACAACTCACACTTGCGTTGAAAATGTTATGTTTGTGTCAACTTGTTTGTTAGCCTAAAAATGTGAGCGTTAATACGGAATTATAACTAGGTATCATAAGCTTCACACGCAGGGACTAATAATGTCATTCATGTATAGATTAGATGCGTGTGGGTTATAAATACTCACTCCTTACTTCCAAGGAGGGGTGAGGCTTTACATTTCACTTGGTATATTCTTCTTTCTCTCTTAATAATACATCATCTTTCCTTTCTTTCTCTAATCTATTTCTCTCTCTCTCTCAAATGGCTAAACACGTGTATAAGTGATGACATCAAATAACATCACTTTTATAGCATCATTTATCCTATGTTTCTTACCCATCTTGTATAATTATTGCATGAATTGGTACTTAATTGCTCAAAGTTGGTATTTGTAGTAATTATGGAGTAATTGGTGAAGTTATGCTAAAAGGCATGCATTTTGGAGCTTAAACGAAGAAATCTCAAGATACTGTTTTGACAACCTATACGCCGTATCCATCAAGGAAGATACAGTGTATCTGTTTCTGCATTTCACAAGAAACCATGAAGAATTAAAGAGGGATATGCCGTATCTAGAAGACTCTATATGTCGTATTGAAGATTATTTAAAGATCTCAGAAGATATTGAAGCGTGGTCCCACTCTGAAGAAAACCCCCAAACGCCATTCTTGACCTCAACCAATAACGCGTATCGAGAAATGTTCCAAACCTATAAATACAAATCCCTAAACACGAGTTTAGGGTGTGCTTGAACATATTTTCGATACTCTAACAACAAAAGTCAATTTTCAGACACACCTATGTGTGTGTTTTTTTTGAAATGAAATCGATAATGATCTAAAGTTTCTAGTGGAAAGCATATAAATGTACCACTCCTAGACAAGTTAGCTAAATTTAAGCCATTTAGTTCCCCTCTTTGACTTCTTGACTGGCCATGGATCCAAAGTGGTCTCGGGCCTTTCTTTTCGTGTCGGGATCACTTAAGTTAATTAGCATTTTTATTCACCTTAAAAATACTTTTACATTAACATAGAGTATTTACACGACATATTTACACTTTAAACCCTTTCAAAACTCATTTGGACATTAACGGACATGTCGGACTCGTTTTTTTAGCATTTCTCAAAATTTACGGGTCAAACCACCCGGATTACACATAACACAATAATACCTTCCAAAAGAGATTATTAATCACAATAAACCTCAAATCATCACATATCTCATAAAAATCACCACCGTCAACACGGTACAAAAATCTAAATACACTAACAAAAGTCAAATAGTCAAAGGACTATTAATGAAATATTCATAACACAAAAAAGGCAAAAGTTACAAGTAAGTTAGTAAAGTCTCGTTGAGCTAGGGTTTAATAAGATCACCATTATTAATCTCCTAAGATAGATTATAATCAACAAATGCTTATTTTATGCAGATGCGTCTAATTATGACAAAATTAGCGTGTCTAGGTTTTAGGAAGAAGTACCGCCTAAATCTAGGAAGGATATGCCCCTCGAGATAAGTCAATCATTGCACTAATAAACAAACCTGCATTTTAATTAGATTATTCATGGTTAATCCAATTTCCTTAAAATTGGCTTTACCGCTCCTTTATCTTTTGATTATCAGCTTGCGTGTGTTGTCATGTCTAAATTAGGTTTAAGTTACCACCAAAACCCATGCCAGTCTCTTAGACTGAAAACCCCCTTTATGTTAGAATTAGGTTTAGCATAGGTTTTGACATAGATTAGATAGATTAAATCTAACATAGATAACTAAAATACTGGTAGACTTAGGAATTAACTCTCTCGCTCTTAGTGATCGACATCCTACTTACCAACGAAGCTACAACTGATCGGGTACACTGCCCGTTAGTGTTGTTTTTAGGTAATGTCAACAAAATATAAATGTAAAACTTGATAATAAATAATACCTATGCACAACGACACATCAAGTTTTTGGCGTCGCTGCCAGGGAGTGAAGTTGTTTAATTCTTATTTTTATTAGTATTTTAGTTTTAGCTTTTAATTAATTTAGATTTAGTTTAGATTAATTTGCATATTTGTGTGTTTGTTTTGTGTGTCTGATTTTGTGCATTGTATATTTTGCATATTTGTGTGTTTGTGTGATTTTCTGCATTATTAAAGTCTACTGTGATTTTTAAAAACTCAATATGGCGTATTCATCTTTTTGATACGGCGTATAAATTTTTTCTAAACCGATACAGCGTATTCGACTTTAACATCAATATGGTGTATTCAGTTCATTGAATACGGCATATTAGTCTATTTGACTTTCTCTTTCCTAGCCAATTTATCACATGTCAAAATGGACAATCCTGACATCACCATGGAAGAATACATTGAGCTTGGAGTTAAAAAAACTCGCAGGCGTGGTCAGACGTTTAACTAGGAAACTGCTACCTACGGAAAGGTCAGTTATCGTAAAGATATTGATTACTTCAAATATTTTGAAACAGATTTCCCAGCCATCGTCTTTAATGATCCTTTGGCAACTAACCACAAGATCTAGTCCGAACCCACGGTAAGTCCTCTTGATGACAATGAAATTGACTTCAAAATATCATTTGACGAATCCGATGATGAAGATTACACTGTCATATATGACAAAAAATCATTTTCTTATAAATTAATTTCCGTCAATGATTTAAAATTGGATTTGGAAAATGATGATAATAAAGTCAATATATCTTCGGATGATGTTATTGTTAAGCAATTAGATAGTGGTTTTGATGCTAATGTTGATACCTAATACCATAAGTTCGAAGAGGATTTTGAAACAAATCACGACACACTGGGTAAATCTTTTACTATAAAAGATTTTATTTTAATGATTAAAATTATGATTCATAAATTTTTTAACAAAGGGATGCCATTAATTTTTATTAATAAGAATTTATATGTGCCATTTGGTATCCCATTTGACCGTAAGTTGTTATATAAGGATGGGATAAAACTGGGGCAAGTCTAACTTAAAGACTTTTCTGTAAACAAAAGTGCTTGGCGAGAGACAACCCGGAATGCTATTTTTTTATTTTTATCGAGTCTGTCTTCCTAGACCCTCAATACGGCATATACAACCTCATAGATATGGCGTATTGAGTATTTGGACATTATCCAATCCTTTACTTTTTTGCATTTTAAACATTATAGTCAGATTATCTATACGGCATATTCATGAATATGATACGAAGTATTTGGTAATTTGACCCGTACCTTAGATACTTTTTACAGGACTCAATACGGCATATCCTAGTTTTGGGATACGACATATCGACTTCTAGTACAGTTTTTCATTTTTGTTTTTATTTTCTAACCATCAAATACCAGAGATAGAATTGCATTGGTTTTTCCTATATCTTATAGAGGACCTTACTGAATGAAAATGACGACTTTGGTGGAGTATTTATATTCTGGAATTCTGTGTGTTGTAGTCATGCTGGAATACAGACGCTTTTACAACACAAATCTTGCTTATAAACACAACATGAAGGATCATACCGAGCAAATCCCAAGGGAGTTTCTCATTTTATTTCTTTTAATTTTCCGTTTTTAATGTTATATTTATACAATTAGGTCGTTGTATACTTCAAGTGGGGGGAGGATAATTAGAATGCTTACTTGTCTATATTTTCATAATAAAATGCTTAAATTATACCTAAATTTAAAAAAAAATCAAGCATACTTTTTGTGAAATTATTAGTTACATAACCTGCACACATAACCCCTGTTAGATATTATGAGAATTTAGCTTTATCCATTTCTAAATGTTTATCCAAATTCCACAAAAATATGAGTGTGCCGGTGATGTTGTAGACTTTAGAACGTGGCTTGGTATATCTATTCGAGACCACAATAATAAGTACTATTTTAAATAGATGGAGTGACATTTTCTAAACTGGTAAATTTCTAAGATTACACCCAAAAAGCCTATACATGTTGTGATATTAACTAATTACACTGGTTAGTTAAACCCCGTATAAAACTTTTTTGTTTACTCTCATTTTAAGAGTAAGATACCCCTAGAAAAACCTGCTGAGCCATTCCATTCTTTTTCTTACACCAAATATTTGTTTCGTTGCACCTTTACACCTTATCCTACCCTATTAGATTAAGTCCTTAATCGGTTGCTAGTTGCTTTTGTGTAAAGTATTGTATTTCTTGTGTTTCAATGCAAAATATTCTATCTACGGTTAGGTCGGAAAAATTACATAATGCAATTGGGTACGTGTGTGAAATTTCTATCTACGGATAGGTCGGGAAAATTGCACAATGCAATGGGAATGTGAAAGTAGTGTGTATTTTTAAATCTTAATTTTTGAGTGTGTTTTACTACTTTCACAAATTATTATTTACATCTAAAGTATGGAGGAAAATGGATAAATTATCCGGATTGATTGTGATCGTGAATATGGTGAAATTACACCGAAATTCGTAGTGTATATATGTTTAAAAAAATTGAAAAAAGTCAAAAATACAAGAAAGTGATTTTGTAGAGTATTGTTGTATGTTGGTCGAAATAAACCAACGATGTATTTCTTGTATAAAAGTGGTCGATATCACCACTAATATTGTAAAAGTATGTAGAGTATGATGAATAGGAGTTGACCATTACGGGAACGCCAACTAAGGTTGTTTTTGTTAGTCTATGATCAAGACGTTTGTGTCTATATTTCTGTGTCTTTTTCATGGGTACGGTCGGGAAAGTACTAGCAACACTGTTCCTTATTTGTTTGGACTTAATCTATTTGTTTTGTTATTTTTATTTAACAACAATTACTTTCCCTTTCCTAATCCATATCCTTTGGTCTTACTCGAATGAGGATGCGAGCACTTTCAAGGTAATAAAAAGGGTTGGAGACGTTGCATACAAGCTCGAGCTTCCTGAGGAGCTGAGCAGAGTTCATAATACATTTCACGTGTCCAACTTAAAGAAGTGTCATGCCGACGAACCCTTAGCCGTTCCGTTGGACGGACTTCATTTTGATGACAAGCTTTAGTTTGTCGAGGAACCTATAGAGATCACAGATCGTGAAGTTAAACGGTTGAAGCGAAGCCGTATCTAGTCAAGGTTCGATGGAACTCCAAGAGAGGTCCTGAGTTTACATGGGAACGTGAAGATCAATTCAGGAAGAAATATCCACACCTCTTCACCAAGAATGCACCGTCGTCAAGTGCCGTGTGATAAGCCTTGAGGACAAGGCTCATTTAACGGGGGAAGACTATAACACCTCGTGTTTTAGGTCATTGTATGACATTATGTAATTCACAATTTATTTTTAGGGTTTTACGCGTTTGCTCTTAAACCGTAAACGTTAAGTTAAATCGCGTAAACTAAAAATGATCATTCAATGTAAACGGGCATTAAACGATTAAATGTTTACATCAAGCAAGTGTTATATGATTATTATGAGGATAATTAATGACTTTGTTCATCTTATTTTTATCGGCTACGTAAAATGCTTACGTTTCATAATAAAATACGTTTAGGCATACCCGGAAGTTCTAAAACCTAACTACGCCTAAACGAATACCCACGATTATACCCAATACTCAAAATAATCAAAAATTACATCATATACATATATATATGCCGAATTTATAAGGATGAGACCAAGACTTTTCATCTTATACATAATATCTAGATATTTAATAAAGTTACTCTTACACCTTTATCAACTTGGCATGTTAAACTTAACCTAGGGTTAGAAAGTAACCATGGTTAAGTTAGCTAGATATTTTGACTATAAATACCCATGCATGCATGCACTCTTTCTTTCTTATATACTTAACCATAAATCACCAAAACTCTCCCTTTATTCACTCTCTAGCTCACGGCACAAATGAGCCACCAAACATAATCCATAGTTTGATTTTCTAAGATTATACAAGCATATACACAACATACTTAAGGTATTCTAAGGTGTTTGCAAGCATTGGTTCATCATTTGCAAGTAATAAGAAGAAAAAGGAAAGATTAGGGTTTTGGA
>BQNB010011955.1:0-43766 GCA_026074375.1 Tanacetum coccineum
CTCACAGCTTCTTGTCCAGCCTTACTTCAGCAGATTATAGGTTCTCTAAATAACGAGTTTGACATGACTGATCTTGGGGCGCTTAATTACTTTCTTGGTATTTTTGCTGATCGTACTCCTATAGGTTTTTTTATCACAGAAGAAGTATGCTCTATAGCTCCTTGAGCGTGCTCACATGGTTACTTGTAACCCTTCTCGGACACCCATTGATACAGAGTCTAAATTGGTTCCAAAAGGTGCTCATGTTCATGATCTAACTTTATATCGCAGCCTTGCAAGGGGGCTCCAGTATCTTACTTTTATAGGTCTAGATTTGTCTTATGCAGTTCAGCAGATTTGCCTTTATATGCATGATCCGAGAGAGCCACATTTAGCTGCTCTCAAGTGTATCTTGCGATATGTTCAGGGTACTTTGGATTTAGGCCTTCATTTATATGCGTCCTCCACTACCTCTCTGGTTGGTTATACTGATGCTGATTGGGCGGGTTGTCTATCTACACGCAGGTCGACCTTAGGTTATTGTGTCTTTTTGGGTGATAACTTATTGTCTTGGTCAGCTAAACGACAACACACTCTTTCACGCTTCAGTGCCGAAGCTGAATACCGAGGTGTTGCTAACGTTGTAGCAGAAACTGCATGGCTTCGTAATCTTCTTCGTGAGTTACACTCTCCTTTATCGACTACAACTCTTTTCTACTGTGATAACGTTAGTGTTGTTTATATGTTTGCCAACCGTGTTCAACATCAATGAACGAAACTCATTGAGATCAACATTCATTTCATCCGAGATATGTTTACCGCCAGTCAGGTCAGAGTTCTACATGTGCTCTCTCGTATCTAATATGCTGATATTTTCACCAAAGGATTGCCTTCCGCATTGTTTGAAGAATTTTGATCTAGTTTAAGCATACGACCCCCTCCCACTCCAACTGCGGGGGAGTATTAGTCAATATATTTAATTATATTTGATTGGCTTCCTTCCATTATTATTTGGTTTATTTTTGGATGATTTGTTAATCATGAGTCATCGTTAGGTGTTTGATAGTTATCTTGGGCACAAGCCTATCCCTTTGTAATCTATATATACTGTGTATATTTGTGAGAAATAATCAAGGGAAACCATAACCTTCTTTAATTTTAGGACGGAGGTAGTAAATGTTATTATAACTACACCGAGACTCTAACAACACGTATATTGTAAGATAACTTGTGTTCTTGATTTGTGGTCAAAGTAAATGCTTCAAATGTGATTAAATAATTGTAATGATCATAATAAATAAGTTTGATATGGATTTTGTATGGTGTTTGGTTGATGCCGTGGCTAGGAGGGAGTATATAGGAAGAGTTTTTGTGTTTTACACTTTATGGAATGAGATGTATGTGTTTGCTTCCATTTTCTAAGGCATTATATATGTCAAGACTAGTCCAAGGAACACCTAGAGAGAAATAAAGAAGTCTTGGTCAAGTTCACTATTGAGGTTAGTATGAAAATCAAGCCATGGTTCCTAAATGTTGAGAACATCCCATGAAAACGAGGAATGGTGTTTTGTAGATATTATTTTTGTACATATCAACCCATATCCGGTTTTATATGTATATGTATGATATATTTTTTGTAATTTTTGAGTATTAGGTATAATCATGGGTATTTGTTGAAGCGTAGAAAAGTTTTGGTGGTTCCGGGTATGCCTAAACGTATTTTATCGCGAAACGTAAACATTTTACGCAACCAATAAAAACTAAATTGAACAAAGTTAATAATTATCCTCAAAATAATTACTTAAAACTTGCTTGATGTAAACATTTAACTGTTTGACGCCCGTTTACATTGAATGATCATTTTTAGCTTACGCAATTTAACTTAACGATTACGATCTAAAAGCAAACGCGTACAATACTAAAAATACATAGTGAATTTATTGACGTCGTCAATGACCCTAAAACACGGGGTGTTATAGTCTTCCCCCATTAAGTGAGCCTTGTCCTCAAGGCTTAAGACGCAACACTTGACGACGGTGAGGCCTTTGTGAAGAGGTGTGGGTATTTCTTTCGAAATTTATCTTCGCGTTCCCATGTGAACTCAGGACCTCTCCTAGAGTTCCATCGAACCTTAATGATTGGGATACGGCTTCGTTTCAATCATTTCACTTCACGATCCATGATTTCTACTGGTTCTTCAATAAAATGAAGCTTGACATCAATGTGTAGTCCATCCAACGGAACGGCTAATGGTTCGTCGGCATAGCACTTCTTCAAGTTGGATACATGAAACGTGTTGTGAACCCTGCTCAGCTCTTGAGGAAGTTCAAGCTTGTAAGCAACGGATCCAACCTTTCCTAACACTTTGAAAGGTCCAACATATCTGGGGTTTAACTTCCCTCGTTTGCCAAAACGTACTACTCCTTTCCAAGGCGAAACCTTGAGCATAACTCTATCTCCAACTTGAAATTCCATAGGCTTACGCTTTAAATCGACATAACTCTTTTCCATAGGATCGGTTTCCCTTATTGGTACGAAGATTGCGGATTTAGTGAGTCTGTCAACAATCATCCAAATGGTGTCATAACCTTGTGACGACTTAGGAAGCTTCATGATAAAATCCATTGTGATATTATCCCACTTCCATTGAGGTATCTCGGGTTGCACCAACAAACCCAATGGCCTTTGGTATTCAGCCTTGACCTTAGCATAAGTCAAGCATTTGCTAACATAGGTGGCGGTGTCGGCCTTCATATTGGGCCACCAATATAACTTCTTCATGTCCTGATACATCTTGTCAGAACCCGGATGGATAGAGTATTTTGACTTGTGGGACTCGTGTATGATCACAGTCCTCAGGTCGCCATAACATGGTAACCAACTCCTGCCATTTAAGCATAGAGTTCCATCTGCACGAGGTTCTAACTTTTCCGTTCTAAGTTTCTCTGGATCCTTAGAATTTTCAATCAACATACCTCTAACATCTTCGTTCTTGATGTTCTTTGGTTTCCGTTCTTCAGTCTGAGCATTTAAAATTTGCTTGGGGAGATTCAAACTAATAGTCATGACTAAGGCTCGAACCCGTAATGGCTTTATTCGCTCATTCCTGCTCAAAGCATCAGCAACAACATTTGCCTTTCCCGGGTGATAATGAATCTCACAATCGTAATCACTAAGAAACTCTAACCAACTATGTTGCCTCATGTTCAACTCTTTCTGATTAAGAATGTGTTGTAAACTCTTATGATCAGTAAACACCATACACTTGGTCCCATACAGATAGTGCCTCCAAATCTTGAGAGCGAACACTACTGCTCCAAGTTTCAAATCATGAGTCGTATAGTTCTTCTCATGAATTTTCAATTGGAGTGATGCATAAGCAATCACCTTCTCTCTCTGCATCAACACAACGCCCAAACCTTTGATTGAAGCATCGCAGTATGCGATAAAATCTTCACTTCCTTCAAGTAAAGCCAGAATTGGTGCACTGCACAACTTCTGCTTTAATAGTTGAAACGTTGCTTCTTGTTTGTCGCCCCAAACGAACATGACCTTCTTCTGAGTAAGCATGGTCATTGGCTTGGCGATTTTAGAAAATCATTCGATGAACCTTTGATAATACCCAGAAAGACCTAAAAATTAACGAATCTCCATTGGTGACTTAGGAGATGCCGAATCTTTAATGGATTCGATCTTGGCGGGGTCCACGTGAATACCCTGGCTGTCAATCACGTGACCAAGGAACTGTACTTTCAGAATCCAAAATTCACACTTAGAAAATTTGGCATACAACTCCTCTTTCTTAAGCAACTCTAAGATTAACTTAAGGTGCTATTGCTTGCTCTTTAAGTAGGTCATAATATTGTCCATAAAGACAATCATAAACTTGTCAAAGTATGGCTTGCACACCTGATTCATGAGATCCATAAATACATCTGGTGCGTTAGTTAAACCAATTTGCTAAAGCTTTGTGTATATCGGTTCCCTTCTCTTTTCGTCTCTCAATATAAACTATCCCAAAAGTGATCCTTTTATGTATCGCAAGAGATAACCCTAAAACGGCTTACATATCTTTTTTTTGTTCTAAATATCTCATAAATATCTTCTCAACGGTACTAACTAACTTTCTACTAACGGTACTAACTAACTAACAGTACTTACTACTTTGTATTGTCGGTACTAAGTATAACTGTCAGTACTAACATGTGTATCTGTCGTTACTTAAAGCAAGAAAACATTAATCCTAACAATCCTCCCTTAAACATGAATGTTAAACTATTTTAACTTCATGTTTCTTCAATCCTTTAAGAACTTGATGGTCCTTTAAGCTTCTTTTAACGCACAGAGGATGTATCCAAACATTCTTTATCATTTCTTAATCATGTAACATTCATCCTGTTCTTTAGCAGCAACCTTGTCTTTTCAAGCAATTCACAACATCTTTTCAGCTACACAGCAACATCTTTTTTACCTACAATCCACTAAGTTTGGCTTTGTAGATGTTTTGCAAACTACCCAGCCATTAACGGATTGGATGTTCTTTACCAGTAGCCGTTGCTCTGATAGAGTAACTCCTTATCTAAGAAATATGGCGAGTTAATTACCATACAGTTTGTTTTAAAATGTCAACTCATCAACAGAATTTGATTTGTCTTTACCAAATACCGTTTTGTTTGGACTAGCAATGCTTCATTCTCATAACATGGTGCAATTGATAAACCAATATATTTTTAGCAAACTAATCAAAATAGCAACAGATTTTGAGTAGTCATTACCAAGAATGTTTGATCTTGACTAAGCCAACTCTTCACCAAGAAGCAAGGTGAGTTTGAGAACTCCTATAAATTTTTGGTAAATTGTAAACCAATTAATCGGATTTTGAGAAGTCTTTACCTCAGCCGTTAGCTTGTGGACTAGCCAATCTTATGCCTTTAAGATCGGTGAATTGATAACCATTTTGTTGTATGTGGTTACCAACACTCAATCCCTTTCACTTCCATCAGTCTTTATTCTTTTAGATTCTGAAAATCACAAGTACCTTCCTTGATAAAATCGTATCACTTCCAATGCCATAGTACTTTCTTCTTCAGACTCCAATTTTAGCTTTAGCATTTGCATTAGTATTTCCTTTTTCAAAGGATACTTCTTCTCTATTAGCATGTGAACGACTAATCCTTCATCAGTCATCAAAGTGTGTACCCCTAAAGAACTATGCAGCCTCCAACTGATTACTTTCCATTCATGTTGTGAGTTTCAAAACTCATCCAGCAATGAAATCTTCTTGGGTTCATGTTGAGATAGAAAACAAGCAAATAAACAATGATGAAAGTCCTTATGATTGTTTCTCCTTTGCTTTTGAACATAACTAACAAAAGCATGAGCTTCAGAACTTTTATTTACTTTGCTTCTTGTTTGTACTGCTGATGTTGGATCTCCTAGAATAAGTGCTGAAGGATGAGAGGGATTAATTCTTGATGTGGGAATAGGACTAACATTCACAACTGTTTCCAAATTTATGAAGTCAGCCTCTGCACCCTCATCATCATAAGATGAATGTGTAAAGATACCATCAGTAGTATCTTCATGAATATCCTCAAGTGGAGGTATTTCAAAGTCATCTTCTTGGGAATTGGTTGTGTCAGAAAGAGATAGTCCCTTATTAGGACTGGCAGTACTAACTGGTATGCTAACAGTATTAACAAGGTTAGTACCGCTAGCTTTAGCTGTTGTGCTAACAGTACTAAAAATGTTAGTACTGCTAGACTTAGCAGCTCCTGCCCGAGTAACCAAGTTCTCAGTTTCTTGTTCAGATTCTTCATGAGAGCATCAGCTTCCCTTATTAGCTTCCTTTTCTTTGCCTTTGAATCTTGCAAGATCATCCAGAAAAGACTTGTTTCTTCTCTCTTGGACCTCCTCTCTTATTATCTAATTTTGAAGCAGATGAGTTTGTGGAAGAATAGGAATGCCATATTGGCAGTTCAAAGCAGTCTTGATCAGATTCATCTTCTTTTTTAGAATCCCCAGCATCAATTTTGTCTTTTGTGCCTGTATTTTGGTTAGATTCTTGTTGACCTGCATGAAGGTTAGCTTGATTCTCTGATCTAACAGAATGATAGTTCATAGAATCAGTCAAATAATCAAGGTCAAAAAGCCAAGTTGGTCCTTTCCCTGCAACATTGGGTTTGTTCTCTAAGAAGTTTATGTGCAGGTTTTCTTCAACTCTTTTGGTTTCTAAATTGTATACTCTAAAAGCCTTGCTTTGTAGAGAATACCCAACCAAAAATCCCTCATCAGATTTTCTAGCAAACTTGCCCAAGTGGTCTATGGTGTTCAAGATGGTCACATGGCACCCAAAAGGTCTTATATAACTTATAATTGGTGTCCTTACTCAAGTTAAAAAGTTCAGAAAGGTGTCCCTTATTATGAGGCTTGGTCACTAATACTTTGTTTAGAACATAACAAGCAGTAACTAACTGCTTCAGCCCAAAAAGTGTTAGGTAAAAATGAATCTGCAAGCATGGTCCTTGCTGCCTCAATAAGGGTCATGTTCTTCTCTTCAACAACTCCATTTAGTTGTAGAGTCCTTGCATTGCGTAATCCCTCATGATCCCTTTTTAACCCACCATAATTCAATAACTTCCCTATTTTTAAATTCTGTTCCATTATCACATCTAATAGTTTTAACCTTTTGATTCAATTGGTTCTCTATTTGTCTTATAAACTCCTTAAGGATTGCACTAGTTTCATCCTTAGTTCTTAAGAAAAATGTCCAACTAAATCTGCTAAAATCATCAGTGATAACCAAACAATAGGTCTTATGGTTTATACTCCTGACAGATGTAGGTCCAAACAAGTCCATATGAAGAAGTTGTAGGGTGTGACTAATAGAGCTAATAACTTGGCCTTACAAGAGGCTTTTTGTTGCTTTCCTTTCTGACAAGCAACACAAGTGTGGTCATTTAGAAAAAGCTTTTGTCGGAAAACCTCTGACAACGAAAAGGTTTCCCTTCACAAGTCTGTTATGTTTTGAAAATATAACAAGACCTAACCGCCTATGCCATTTGTTTAGATTCATCTGTTATGTAGCCTTTAGCAATTAAACAAGCAAACCTCCTAAAGGAACCACGTTCTCTAAATTGATACTGTACATATTGTTTATGTCTGGAGACTTTAAGTAATATTTGAATTTTCAACAGAAGCTTAAAATAAGGAGACAAAATAAGACATACAGACTCATAAACAAAACGTTTGTTCTTTTGATCACACATTTGGTGACCACAGAAAAGAGTTTAAAATGCTGAAGTTCTTTCATCAAAGCATTACATCCTCAAAATCTAACTTACCAGGTTTTATTTCCTTTACCATAATATAGCCTTTACATACACACCCACCGTCCAAGGCAACAGGGCCACCATTAAAGTCTTGAAAGTCAGCAAGAGTAAGCTTGATTCCCTGGTCATGTGCCTGGAACATCCTCAACAATAATTCCTTAATTCTTTAGAGTGTCTACGTGGATTATCCGCACATTTAAAAGAAAGAGATAACCTCTTAGGGACCCAAGCCTGTTGGGCCTTGAGTCTGCCTCAGTGGATCTTTGAAGGTTGAATAATTCTAAAACAGAATCCCCATTGTATTTGGAGAGAATACTATTGTTTATCTGGTGGTCTCCATTTACCAACCTGCTGAGGACTTAACAGCAGTGTCCTATTTTTCCCCAACAAGTACTAACCGTTCTTTACCTTATGCATATATAACTTGTTTTGGTTTGAAAATTTGTCTTAGTACAGTTTGTTCTTTTTGAAAGGCCTTGATGATGGTGAATGAGTTTTGTTAAAAACATTTGCTGGTCTAACACCCATCACCAAAAATGGGCTTAAAGTATTAACTTATCAGCAGCAGTGCTATTAGTACTGTCTGTCTGTTAAACATTTTGTCCTAGCAGTACTAACATTGTTAGTACTGCTAGCTATAGCAGTATTAAACTGATTATTCCAGTTCTTGTTTGTACTGCTAATGTACAAATTGATATTTGTTTTATTTACCCTTTGAAAATTGTTCCCTGTTGGTTTCCCTCTCCCTTACCATTATCCCTTAGACACTTTTGTTTGTTTGTTAGCTTGTTTAGCCAATATTAACAAGATAATCACAATCTCTTAATAAATGACTAAAACGAACCAAAAAGACAAAACATGCACTTCAGTACCCATAGCCCCAAACTCTTGTTGTTAAACCTTAACGGTTTTTGACTATGGTGTAACTGAGTTTAACATTTTCCTAGTGTGTTTTTTACTTGCTTGTTTAGCCAAAACTAGGTGTATCAAGTCCTTTAGTTATGTACATACACATACTCCATCATCACTATCAGATTCATACTCCTCAATGATAGGAGCATGCAGACCAGTACCTTAGGTTGAAGACTCTATATTGATTCATTGACAACTGGTTCAGACACTATGCAGAAGGTTTTCTGACTAATGTTTAGAGTTACAGGTATCAAGTTCAGTTGTTTTGGGATTCAGATTCACTGGTTTATCTTTTCTGGACCATATGTAATATTGTGATTCATCTATTTTAGATATCAGGTCCAAAGGGCATAATAATTCCCTGTCATGGGTGGGGGTAAACTGCGTGCATTTACACATGTTTTAACATAGTCCTTTTATGCAAAGGTAGATTTTTTCAAAATCTCTTTTAATGCTACTTAAAGACACTTTGCAAGACTTCATTTTCATAACTCAAAATCCCACTATATATGTAATCACCATACCCGAGCCCAAATTTATCACTGGCACTCATATGATAATTTACAATTTTACCAAGATTTTTTAAAGAATGATTCCATTTGTCTTACTATTAACTTCTAAAATCATCTTTTTCTTTTTGAGCATTTAGCCAACATTTCTTATGTACGTTAGAACATCTGTTTTAATCGTCTAAAATCTATTTTCATAAAAATTGAATTTTTTGTTCATACCAAAGTTGACCTTGTTGATGGGCAACTAACTGTGCTTCAACTTTCTTAAGACCTTGAGTATAAGCCTTTATTTCTACGCTAGCATCACTAAGTTGCTCTCTCTGAGCATCATATAGTATTTTAAGATTACATAAGACCTCTTTACCACCCATTTGAACAAAGTTACCTGTGTTCTGATCCTAGCTTTGTTTGCTAGCCATGAAAGCATAATTTTCATCATCTTCTGAATGAGTTGTCCAATCAACACTTTCTCCATCAACTGTTCACCAATGCTTTAGACTCTTCTTTCTTTCATTCTGCTGCCCATCTTTTATTTCTAGGATTCCATCCATTCCCTCCACCTGTTATCTTCCTTTGATCTAGCACTCTCCTATGCAAAATGCCCTATTTTGTGGAATAGTAGCATTCCACATTGTTTTTATCAAAACCAACAGTTCTTTTGGCATCAAACCTGTAGCTTTTTACCAGTCTTCTTGTAGAACTTTCTTTAATTCTCATGGGAGATCATTGCCACTTGCCATTTTAAGTCCATCTTCTTAAGGTCATTATACATCAACCTAGTCTAAGTCCTCATGATCATTGAGGACAACTTAGATTGAACTTGCAAGCAAGGAATATGAAGAGTTTAGTTCATGCTTTGAATTATTGGACCAGAAGTATGGAAACAACCATAAGCTGTACGAACATCATTAGTACAGTTGGTGTTTTCCCAGAAACAAATGCTACATTTTGCAAGTTGGAAGAACATTTTGCGTGCTAGAGGATGATGCAGTAGAGCCTTTTACATCACTCTCAAAGACTCTTAGATTATTGTACAAATCATCAAAGCTTAGACTGTCCACTCCTGGTTTGGTCCTCATGATTAAGGAAACTTGAGACCAGGCAGAAGGTAGAGATCTAAGGAATTTCTGATTTGCATCCTCAGTGGATACACCTGCTCCATGAATCTCTAATTGACTCAGAAGACTTTGGAACCTGTCATAGCCTTTATGTAACCCTTCTGAGTTTGATACAGAGAATCCTTCAAACTGTTGCTTTAAGATATACTTCTGCATCTTCTTTGATTCGTCATTTCCACCAAATCTGGATTTGATGGCATCCCACATCTCTTTTGCATCAGTCATCTTATGAAATTTAGCAAGATGATCTTCTAGTAAAGCCATAAGCAAAGTGGTCCTAGCTTTTCTTTCTCTTTCTCTGGCTAGGATCTCTTCTGCAGTCCTTGGAGGCAGAACCTTGATTTGACCTTGTGTATCTGTGGTGATTGATACAAGACCATTCCTATTTTGTATAACTTCCCAGATTGGATAGTCTGTATGAGCCAAATAATGTTCCATTTTCATGGCCCATATATCGTATTCTCCCTTTTTGAGAATAGGAAGTTTGATGGTTGAGACAGTATGAGGAGTTTGTTGTGTTGGTGTTTATGATGATGATGGTGGTGGTGGAGGTGGTGGTGGAATTTCATCTTGTGATCCAGACATGATTAGTTTTGGTGAAGTATAGCTGGTTTTGTTTGTTCTTCTTACTCAGAGTTTCTCACAGGCTCTGATACCACTTGTGAGTCCCAAACTGAACAGATCTTTACAGCCTGCTAAGGGTGATAGCCAACTTGTATAAATACAGATTGACTATAGAGAAAACACTAACTATGAACACTTATTGTATATGCGGAATCTACACAATAGTATTAAAAAGAACAATGAAAATCTAAACTTTGATTTCTATTAATCTGTTTAAAGTGATTACAGATTACTAACTATGAGATATGATTTTATGAGATGTATATTGAACTGATATTCCTAACTATGTCGTGAGGGATCCTTTTATAGACTAAGGATAAACCCTAATAGGCTTACAAAACGCATAAAAGATAATACATATCTTTTTCTATAATATCTCATACATATCTCTTAAACGGTACTAACTATTTTCTACTAACGGTACTAACTAACTGATCAGTACTTAACACTTTGTACTGTCAGTACTAACTATAACTATCAGTACTAACTATTATTACTAACGGTACTAAGTTAGTAAAACATAATTCCCAACAGTTTAGGTTTTGAAAATGACCTAGTTCGCTATAACGAGTGCTCTGATACCAATCTGTAACACCTTTATAAAATCACCACGCAGCGGAATACCACTTTGGGGTGCTACTTCATAGTATAAAGTATAAGTTACAGAAAACAACCTCAAAAGAGACGTTAATAAAATGTCACATTCGATTAAAATTTCAGAGTAAAATTAGGTCCTAATAATTTATAATTTAACAAGATTACAAGAGTTCAAACGTGAATCATTTTGTATATTTGAAGTTAAAAAGTTATCGAATGTGAAGAAAACTGAGTCCTTGAGTTTTGTTGATATCCACGCGTCTCGAATGCTCACAATGCTTAGCTAACAAGATATAACCTGAGAAAATACATGCAAAAACGTCAACAATAATGTTGGTGAATTCATAGGTTTTAGTAAAAACAGTATTGGAATAAATCAAGTAATATTTCAGTAAGAAAAGTAGCGTTACAACATTTAAAAGAATTGTTGTCGAATCCCAGTAGTAATTTAATAAATCAAGTATGCTTAGTAGTGGACCACAAGGTATAAGATCAGCCAACAACAATGCAACAAATGCAGTGTTAAGTAACAGAATTATCGCATTGAGCTCGTGACAACCGATCCCTTTGACGAGAATTTATGTTGCCCCAAACGGATTAGGTATTATTGCTATATACCTGTAGTTCTCAGAGTAATATATCTGTTTAAGAGTGGGTGTTCTAAAGGATACAAACCCCGGACGGGGAGTCACCCCATAGTACTATTTATTACACTAGCGTCTACCCATCACAGGTAGTTAACGGTTCACGATATATTGGAGACTTTTGCAATAGGTACTCCTACGATAATTCACAACAACGGGTCAAGAATACCCTTCAAGCACTTGTGTCCAATTTAAAACAAGTATATGTTCAAAACTCACGGTTTTGTAAATAGATAAACAATGATTTCAAATCATTTAGTAAGCAATTTAAGCTTTAACAAATTCAATAGTAACAACCATTTATCAAACATGTATTAGAAATCATGTGAAAAGCAAGTAAAGTCTTTAGTAAAAACATTTATGTAACGCTTATGAAATTGGAATCAATAATTTTGGCTTTGTAAAACAAGCATGTATACTTACCCCGAAAATAGTTATGAAAACCATTAAAGAAGAAAAGGTGGGGCTATGAACTCACTGAGTAAAGATGTAGAAGAAGATCGAATGGGAAATCAACTAGAGGATAAGGTATCAACGATTCAGCCGTGACCTATAAGACGTAATTTGTCTTAGTATAATAAAGATGGTTGGTACGTAAAAATAATTATACGGCTATAAGATATATTTCCAAGATATGAGTGACATTGCATATCGACTTAGCTTAAGTATTTTTATCCCTAAATTGATGTACATCCTGAGTTTATATCCTATTAAACACCCACTAAGTTTCGCACATTAATTCTTGTTTTACTATAATGTTTGGATACTTTTATGTTTTTAAGAAAAGACGTAAAAATTCAGATTCTGATTTTACCCCGAGTTTAAGGTTCTATATCTCCCAATCCGTAAAGGCTATGATCATGAGGTTTTCATCCCTGGAAGACCTTTAAGTATAGTTTCCATAATGTATGGCCTCATCCTTTAGTTAGTTTCCAATAAATGGGAAATAAGATTTTACTCTTGACAACTCCAACCAGAAAATTCACTAAATTTTTACTACTTACGGAAACGGCTATAAATCCTAAACCGTGATAGTTATTAAAGTGATTACACTTGGAGAAGTTAGCCTAATATGTCTACTACTGAACCATGCTTTAAAATGCATAACTTTAATGAAAAATTCTAGTGTTTAATCTGTTTTCCAACCAACTGTCTAGATTCAACAAGTTTCCGTAAAACGACCATAACTCACTCATCCGGAAAAGTTACGGCTATATCCAATTAGCTACATTTACCTTAAACATATATCTATCCTACCATGTAGTTTAATCATAGGCTCCAGACCAATTTTGTTTTTTGAAAATCCCACGGTTTGCTACTGATTCAAAACTATCGTTAATTTCTAAACTCTAAATCATTCCAAGACTCATCCAAACGACTACTTATCTCAAATCAATGCCACAACACACCTTATAAACATCATATATAGACAATATACTCCATGCACAATATTAAACCAAATCCAAAACATATCAAGCACATGCATGCCACAAAGAACCAAAATCAAACACATGCACATTCATAATAATTAGACAACAAATTTAGGTTTTTAAGGATGACTTACAACACAAAATAGAAGGAGGAAAATGATCAAACACAACCCTTAGATGGGTGTGTGTTGGCTTCCGATTACACAAGGGCCAAACCCAAACCCGAAACAAATTTTCCAATATACCCAAACCTTCTAAAATCAAACCCTTGCTAACCCCTTGCTTTAAATCAAGTCAAAAACCCTAAAACTTAAAATCTTCCAAAAATCAAGAACTCATAAACTTCTTGCATGATGATTTTTATTGGTGAGGGATGATTAAGGTTTATTATAGTAGTGATTTAAGGTTAAAAGGAAGGGATTTGGTGGAGATTTGAAGATGAAGATGGTGGTTTTGGTGTTGGGGCTGTCGAACCAAGAGAAGAGAGGGAGAAAGAGCCGACTATTGGTTTCTAAGATTTGTGTTGTGTGTTTATTTGAGTCGTGTATTATGAATAAAAGGGAAGAGTGGGTTTTTAGTTGGGCTTTAATTAGGATTAGTAGGCTTTAAGAGATAATAATAAAAATAAATAAAATGGGTGTGTTTGTGTGAGTTGGGTCGCCGACCAAAAAAGAGGGGAGGGGGGTTTATGGACTTAATTTTTTTTATTAACCAAGTTACCTAATGAATCCCGGCCCAAAAACTAATTAAACCTGTTACTTTTTATAAAAATGCAAGTTTTGTCTCGGTTTCGGCCAAACACGGATAAAAAGATGTAAAGTAATAAAAATAAAATAAGTAAACTTTATTGGCTAAAACACGGCACTCGTTGATTTCTCGATCGATAAAACGGATAAATATCCAAATCACGGCGCGTAAATAGCTAAAACGACGATTTTTATCAAGTCGATCAATAAGAATAAAAAATGATTTCTACAAAAATTAGAAAATACAAATAGGGCTCGGTTTAAATATTGATTTTGAATTCGGGTTGTTAAATGTTGTTACTGATTTTGTTGATTGTATATCGTGGTCTGTTCTTTTCTTCTCTTTTTATTTTCTTTTGGCTTTTGACTCGGTCATGACTCAGTCGAGTCGACTCAGTCAACTTGGTAAATACCGAGTTGACTCGGTCTGAGTCCTGAGTATAAATCGCCGCTTTGGTCACTGGTATAAATCGCCGGATGTATAAATCGCCGGACGTATAAATCTTCAGACGTATAAATCATTGGTATGCATACGTGTATAAATTGCCGAATGGTGGTATAAATCGCTTGTACCAGATTTTTGTCATTTTAAAGAAAACAACAAAAACTATCCTTTGAAGCACAAAACTTGGATCTATGTCCCCTTTCATACCAAGACCAAAAATAAGCTTAAAAAAACTGTTTAGCAGCTGAATAAGCTCAGAATAAGCTAACAGAATAATCAGTTTTATAGACACAGTTTTAAAGATTCAAAAGACCTAAAAAAACTTATCATGAAGCTTATAATAAACCAAACCAGAACATACATCAATAAGTTGAGACACGAAAGCTTATATATAAGCTTGAATCAAACAGTAAATAAGCCAGAAACCAACAATAAGCCGTGACAAAATTGCTTATAAATAAGCTCGAAATGAGAAGAGAACTATGATAGATTATTAGACATAAAGAAAACATGACAGATCTGAAAGTGTGACCAAACGGACCATAAAGAAATCAAACTGACCCAGGAACATAACCATGGTATTGATACCAATTGAAAGAAACAAAGAATCTATGATCCGGTGGTCTTGGTGACTCAAACCATATGATAGCCATTTCTAGTGAGAGAGAGAGTAGAGAGAGAAAGTTAAATGTAAAATAGATGGAAAATGAAATGATACAAAAGCCTCAACCCCTCCATGGAAGCCTTTGAGGGGTATTTATACCACCATCTAATACATAAGTTTACTTAAATGCCTATTCTAGTCCCTACGTATGGTGGTATGTTAAACTATGGTAATTCCGTAAATGTCGTCACGTAAAATGAAATCCTTACATAGGGAGAAGTAAAATAGGAAAAACGAAACCAATTTTTAATATTTCTAACTTTTGGGCTAATTTTAAAATTTTGTACACTTATTTGCCCTTATGATCTAGTTGTTTTCACGCGTATAGTTTAATATATTAGAATAACTAGATCATCCCACTGGTGACATACGGTAAAATTAGAAAATTGAGATGTGTCTTGATTGAGATGGTAATCCATTCTAGGATCGATAATATTTGCTAGCACATCTATAGCATGTCACCACTAAATATGTGAGAATTTGAGCCTATTTTATATAGCATGCATCTTTTATGCTTGAATTCTTTTTCTATGAGTGTGTCGATGATTGTGTTTATTCTAGAATTTATACATGTAAATCATTATTAGACTGCAGTGAGATCACACTCGTGTGACATAAGTGTGTTCGTGTGATAAAGATGCACCCTTAGGATTTCAACCTGAATAGCCTTTTCCATTTACATCTTTATTTTTAGCTAGTTACACTGATTAGATAATCACCCATATTAACCAAATTGTTAGCACTCACTTTTAGTGCTAGATACCTTAGAACACCATCCGAGCCAATCTTTTCATTTTGTTACATCCACTAAAAAAAGAAAAAAAATATTTAACTATAAACCTTAGCCTAACCCGTATGCAAAGTCTAAACGGTGGGTTGCTAGTTGCTTGGTATGTTAGATTGTTTTTTTAATGACTGATAGTTATGCCACACTTCGCCATTTGTGTGTGTCATTCCAACAAAGATGAAGGATGCATACTTCTTATTTTTAATTTTTGTGGTGTATGCTTATACGAATTGGGGGAGGGGAGATGTGATGTATTAAAAAGAAGAAAAAAATGAATAAGTCATCGAAAAAAAGAAAAAAAATGTGATGACAGTTAAAGCCAATATGCTATATTATGAAGATCTATTGGGTTTATAAGGGGGGGTGGCGTTGGGGGCGGGCGTGAATAGCGGTGTTCGGGGGGCGGGTTTGGATCGGAGTGGGTATCGCCACCATAATCGGTAGAACAGGGGGGGGGGTGTTCCTGTCCATATCTAATGTTGAAGGACAACCTGCTTACTTCTTATTTTTTAGGTGTGTGCGGGTAATGGCTCGATTCAGATATTGGGGCGAGGGGTGATGTGATGTATTGAAAAGAGATAAAAAAAAATGATATAAGTCAATCGAAAAAATGAAATAAATAAAGTGCTGACAGTTAAAAAGCCAATTGCTATTGTTTGAAGATGCACAGGAAGGATGTTGTATGTTTCGACCATGTTTTCGTTGCTCGCATATTGGTTGGCGTTAGTCGGGACCTAGTGTCTATGATGACTACGTCTATGTGTAAGTGGACACATACATTGGTGACTATAATCATTTATGGGTTTGTAGTTTGTCTCGTATCTTGCTACATGGGAACTCTGATCTTGTTACTTAGGTTCTTATATGTTCTATTACCCTTACTATTTAAGTTTCTTCACTTGCCTTTTTCGATATCCCTTACTGACCAATATGCCTGACACTTTAAAAACCCGATTTCCTTAAGTACGTCTGGTAGATCGTGTAACTATGGTGCTTACGACCTCGGCGAGGGACGGTTTTGTTCTCTCAAAGTGGTCAAGCCGATGGTGCACTGGGTCTGTTGCACAAGCAAATATGGCTGGCGGGTTGGGGCGGCTCGCTGATAAGACTCCCTATCGTATTTGTTTTAGTGGTGGGGTAGGGTCTGTTCGTGTAGGATTGTAACAGGGGCCTCCCCCCACTTGTGCGATTACTCAGATGAATTAGGGGAGTTTGACAACCACCCCCGTTGGTGTTGCTATGCGTGGAGCTCACACTATCCCTCATGGGGAATTACTATGCAAGGGGAGGGCATACTAGCTATTGCTTTTTTTCGCCTAGGTTTGGGGCACCGCGGATAAGGGGACGGGGAAAGTGGAGCCATGGGCCAGGGGGTGGTTTGCTTGTTTCATGCACTCCTTGTAGGATGCTGTGAGGCACCGTGCTAGGTCTAGAATTGCTTGAGGGTTAAGCATACTGTCTCAAGTATTTGGGGAATTTTGCGATCTAAGCTTAAGTTTTATCACATGGTTTTGGAGGTGCGGTTATAGTTTTTGTTAGGAATATTATTGTGGGCGTGGGTTTTTATAATGATCGTGTATGGGTCGGTTGGTTTGGGCTTTGGCGGAGTTTGTGAGGGTCATCGGAAGTAGTTACTTGACGCCGGCTAATCGAGGAAAAAATTGATAGATACCATGAAGCCTTATACAACGCAGCCATTTATGTGTAAGTTTCGGTGTTTCCCAACTCACCTCTACCTATTTTAGCCATAACTTGAGCTTTATCGAACTTGATTGAGTTGATTCAAAAAGGCACCATAGGAGAAATTAGAAAAAGACAATAGCTACGAGTTGGACTGACTAAGTTTGATGTTGACAATTTTTGAACCAAAGAGTACTCTCCTTCCAGCGGACGCCCACTTTCTAGCAGCCGTCAACCAAAGTGTAGTAGACGGCCGATGCACACGTGACTGTTTGGAGCGTCACTACCCTTGTTGGAAGGTTGGCTGTGCCGCAGTATAGCGTTCATTGGAGCGATAAAGTCTTATGTTTAGTGCATGTTGCTCCGTTTGTGTCCGGACTTGGTCATCACAGCCACCTTATAGACCACGGTGGACGCCATCAAATGGAAGTTCAAGTGGGAGGGCGTTGGGGGGACTTCGATTATTTTTGTCTGACACCCTCTGTTTGGTTTTCATACACTGAAAAACTCACCACCTGTTCACCCACAAGGCATATTTCTCTACCACCTCTCTAAAACTCGAAAGGACACGATTCACACCCTTAACGCTATCCACACACCAGCGAGGAATTCTTAGTGCATCCCTGATAAACCACTAACCTAGTGTGGGCATGATAATTTCCTTGTTGGGTTGCTCATTTGTAATTCTCGGCTATGGGCTGGTTGAAAGTTACTGCGCAAACTCGCTCTTGTTTGGTGTTTTTGCTGCTGAGGTGCTTGGGTGTTTAAACGGGCGCAGTGTTAGCGCATTATGAAAACATTTACCTTAGGCCAGTACGGTGGGTAAGTCTGGCCACTTACTTAGTGCTGGTATGACGTGTGGGATTTTTTCGTATGATAGTGTATCCTTGTACGGTCCAGGCGAAAGTCGCATTTGAGCTATAAGTTAGTGGAAGTCTGGTACTGTTTTGGGTGTCTGCGACGGTACAATTTGGGTAGTACGTAGATTGGGGTTGTACGAATACATGTTAGTGTTGGGTTGAGGTTAGGGTGGGGGTTTTTGGCTGGTTGGGGGGGTGGGTGGTAGGACTGTGTGGTTTGCGGCTGGGTTGGGTGGGGGCGGCGTAGTGTATTAGATGTTGGTATATCGGAGGATAGTATGATATATGACCGAACGAGGGCGCCTTGTTGTTGAATAGGTCATGGTACCACCACACATAGCGGACATTAGAGTACCGGGAGAGTGGGGTTTCGCTTTATCTAAATTCTTTGCCTACAACGGTACTTGTAACACCCTAATACGTCTTGAGAGCTATTCATATTATTATTAATTAATTATTGGGCTTATTTGTTGTGAATTCTAGTTCTGTAAGAATACTATCTTAAGTCGGATTGTGGAGTTGGCGGCTTTATGACGTGTTTAATTCCAAAACTAAGTTCTTCTACATAGTTGTGTTAGATTTATCTAATTATAACAACTAAACCTTACAACAAGCTTAAGGAATTCAAATATACTTTATTAGATGGGATCATCTAGTGGTATCAGTGCGTGTCAGTGAAGCTCGTCTGAATGTAAAGATGATATACCGTTTTTTGCTTAATGATTATAGGATGCATAGATGAGCGTGTATACTGGGGACAGGATGATTGAATTCTGGGACCTGAGGAGATTTACGTGGCAGTGGTTTGTGTGTGGTGTGCAGAACCATGGTCGGAAGGGTTTCTTGAGTGAAATGTTGTGGTCAGTTAGCATGCCCTCTACGTGCGGTAACGGCTATTAGCAGACAATGATGCTACCCTTACCTAATAAAACATATACTTGTGCGAAAGTAGTTGATGCTGAGATGGCCCTATTACTAACTGCTATAACCTGCAATATGGAGAGAGGGAGATATAGAGGTGCGAAAGCTTGTATCAGTACTATAAAATGCACTGGGATTTATTCCCATGAACAACATCAGTTAAAGATTGAACTCTATAAAGTAAAGGATGCCTAAGAATGAGATGCTGCAAGTGTAGAAAATAGATATTTTTAAAACCTAAACCCTATTATGTGTGTGTATGTGTGTGTGTCCAATGTTATACTGTTGTCACACATATCATCTAAAAAAAAACCCCAAACACCACCAAACATCACACCCCTAAATCCCCCCCACTCACCCCGCTCTAACAAACAACACCCCCCACCATATCATGTCAATTTTCCCATTTGCCTACTGTAACATGTTGTGTACTCAATGATCAAGGAACCTAGCTCTACTTGTTTTGTAGCTATATGACAAGACATTCATACATCGTTAGCACTTAGTCTCGCTGGAGCTCTGCTGATTTGCTCTCATGGAACTCTTTATTAGTGTTTTCAAATGCTCGCTATGTTGCATTGTTATAGTTAGGCTTAGCTTTGTAATGCGGTGGGTTCCTAGCATTCTTTTCTTCGTTGTTCGCGATTTTTGATCGAGCAACTGACACCGCTTTCAATAAGAAGATGTCTAGATTCACTAGTTTCAGGTTTCGTCTTTTTGCAAGTTTGTAGTGCCCGCTGGCCCCCGCTGTGTGGTTAGTGATGGGAATAGAAGGATTCTGGATCCGCTAATCCTACATTCACTGAGCATGTCAGTCATGCTACCTATACTATCTTCATGTAATCTTGCAGGCAGTGATCTGTATGATCCTCGCAAAATGCTTAAAGGATTTTTATCTAACTACGCGCCTATGTACGTGCATAGTTCAGCATCATAATATACAACATGAGCTCTATTGAGTTTGTTGACTAGTTCTCTTATATATTCAGTTGTTTAATGTATATCAAACTCCTATTAACCTAATACACAGTAATGAGAGCACGTTGATTTATGCGTGTTGGAGGATGAAGAGATTTCATTTATGTACAGGGTAGGCTGCAAGCTGCCCCTGCAAGTTAATATATATTTTCGTTGTGGCGCTAAAACTACTTCTGTGTGTTGTGTTGTGTAACCTGTGTGTGATGGCTGTGTTATTTGTGTATTCTGTGTATTATAGTCACATTCAAAATCGTCTTCAGCTATGCATGAGGATCTTTGTCAATGATGTCCATCAGATGAACATGGAAGAGATGATGTTATGTGGCAAGAATGTGTCTCAATTTCTGTATGATTCTATGAGTGCATAGAAGGTTGTTTTGAGAATGTCTATGTCAGATATAATAGCTCTGTATTATCTGTGTTGTGTAAGTCTTGTGTATTGTGTTTTGTAATGTCAAAGTGAGTGCTACTGTATTATATATCCCTAGTTATGTCAAGAGTATACCTTAGCTCGTGAAATGCATTTGTATTGCATCCAAATTAGACAACATATCATGCACCATCACGCAATTTCTTTGATTGCCTCTTGGACTGTGAGTGTTTTGCCTATGTTGCTCAACTTGTTTAACAGTTTTCCTAGTAGTTTTTTCTTGTTGTTTAGATTTGACAAACTCTTTCTTAACAATACTAGGCCTAACTGTTTTCTTTTCAATTTTAGGCTGAGACACATCCTCTTCCTCATCATCTGACACCCATTCTTCAATAATTGGGGCATCATCATTCTTCCTAACTACCTTAGGCTTTTCTTCACTAGACATAGCTTTACAGTTCTCAACTACAGGCTCATTAACAAACTCATCTAAACCAGTAAAAGACAAGTCAGGTGTTGGAGGCATGAAATTTCCTGTGTAGGGAGGTGGAACTGCATTATAATTTTCATAGCCTAAACCTTTCTTGCAATTGTCAACTATCTGACACTCTATGAGCTTGTTTAAACTTTTAGATGCATGTTCAAATTTATCTACATTAAGTTGAATGCCATCTTTTTCTTTTTGAACTATTTCAAGCTTCTTCCTAAGCTCTCTAATAGTTATTTCTCCTATATGAATTTCAAATTTTAAGCCCTTAATATCTTGTAAATAAATAGAATCATTTGCTTTATAAACTTCAAGTTTTTCTTCCAATGACTCTAAACCTGTCTTATAACCTAGAACCATTAACTCGTATTTCTTTAAATCTTTTAATACTTGATCATTTTGAGATTTAAGAAGTTCAACAGTTTCCAAACAAGATTTTGAACAAATAGAATCATTAGATACCTCTGAGTCAGGACTTGAAGATGAGAAAGCCATAAGTGCATAATTAGGCCCTTCCTCTGCCTGATCACTCCAGTCATATCCACCAAGACCATCATATGACACCAAAGCTGTGGAAGTAGATATTTCCATAGGCACACTCCTTCTTGATCTTTCCTTGTTCTTGTTGTCTTGATTTCTTGGAGCTCTGCATTTCCTAGCAAAATATCCCCTCTTGTGGCAGTTGTAGCACTCCACTTTGGACTTATCAAAACTAATAGTCTCATTACCATTAATAGTGAGCTTTATTCTTGTATTTTTCAAAAACCTTCTTGCCCTCATAGTCAACATGGCCATTTGCCATCTTAAATCCATCTCTTCCATGTCATCTGGATGAATTTGTTACAAGTCCTCATGTGCAAGTTGAAGGACTATTTGGTTGACTAGTTAAGAATGCACAAATAACAAGCATCACTCAAGGTTATCAATTTTGGTTGCAGTTCAATCAGTATAACTTGAGCACTAGCAGTAAAAACTCTATGAGCAGTATTAACTGCTTCATTAGTGTTGTTAGTGTTTTTATTTGAAGAGGACACAAAAGCCATGTTTTTTGTGCTTGAACTTGAGCTAGACATCCCTTTAACTTTTGGTTCATACACCTTGAGATTGTTGTAGAGATCTCCATGTCATTCTATCCAAGATCGCTCTATTCCTCCACACAACAGCATGTGTGTTCCACTAAGGTGACAAACTTCTTAATAACTTTTGATTAACATCTTCTTATGAAATCTTTTCACCCAAAAGCTCCAACTGACTCACAAGCTTTTGAATCCTATAAAAAGTTTGATCAAGCATCTCTAAGCTTAGAGCAGTGAAGTTTTCATATTGCTGCTTTAAGAGATTCCTTTGAGTCTTTTTTGTAGCTTCATTCCCACCAAATCTCTTTTCAACAGCTTCCAGCAACTTCTTAGCATCCTTTATAGAGTTAAACTTTAACTGATGTTCATTGGGAATGCCCATCATTAAAGTACTTCTAGCTTTCACCTCTAATCTTCTCTGAGCCTTTTCTTTAGCAGTTGTAATAGGCATCTCTGTCATAACTTCTTCCATAAGTTTTGTTTTTGGTAAGGTAGCACCATTCTCTATGACTTCCCACAGTGCATAGTCTATCATATGGATCTATTGTTCAATCCTCATCCTACATATCTCATACTCACTAGGTTTGAGCATAGGAACTTTGGATGCAGCCACCATGTGTGTAGAATCTTGATCCATATCTTTTAGCAAAAATAGATTCTTCTTATTCAAAGCTTCTCGACAAGCTCTGATACCACTTGTTGATCCCACTTTAATAGATTGAATTCCTTAAGCTTGTTTAAGGTTTAGTTATATTAGATAAATCTAACACAACTATAGTAGAAACTTTGTTTGAATGTATTAAAGATTATGCGGAATCTAATCTTTAATATTAAGAAGAATTCTTAATGAAATAGTAATTCAAAACAAATAAGCTCCAATATTATTAATAATAATATGAATACTCTCAAAGTATTAGGGTTACAAGTACCTTGTAGCTAAGAATAATAAAAGATAAAAATATATCAAACTCTATGCCCTAGGACCTCCTTTTCTACATCAAGGAGCCCTAGTCGGCTTATAATACTTTCCTAAGTATCCATAATCTTTTCTATAAACAAAATAACTTAATACATATCATATAAGAAGTACTAACAACAAACAATACTAACTTATTAACACTAACAACATTAACTTATCTCTGAGTAGTCTTAACCTTGAGTAGTAGTAACTTTGTACTAGCAGTAGTAACTTATCAGTAGCAGTAGTAACTACTTAGAATATTTTCACTAGCAGTACTAATATTCACTAGCAGTACTAATATTCACTAGCAGTACTAACTTTGTACTGGCAGTAGTAAATACTTAGCATATTTTCTTTGAAGTTCATGAGCAGTACTAACTTCAACTCAGCAGCATTAACACAAACATGAGCTGCAGTAATTCAAACAGCATCAAGAAGACTTTTAATCCCAACAAGGAAATTACTCCAACACTTCTGGGATGCACTAGGATTCCTCCTTTGTGAACGGTAGGGGTGAATAGGGTCTTTCGAGTTTAGAGAGTGGTAGAAAATATGCCCTTGTGGGTGAAAGGTGAGTTTTTCATGTATGAAAACCAAACAAGGGTGTCTTATTTATAATAGTTGCTACCCTTAGCCTCCAAGTTAGTTCCTTTGGCTCCAAGGGTCATATATGATGTGGAAATGGCAGGCATACGGTGAAATGATCAGACTTAAGTCATAATGGTACTTAGAAATGCATTAATGAAACTTGGGGACTAATCTGATAGGTTTAGCCGATGACTTACTTTGGTGGTCGGCGGCTAGAAATGGCGGCCGATGGTTGTGAGTACATTTTGGTCAAAAATTGTCAACATCAAACTTGTAGCAAACTTGTAGCTTTGTCTTTTCTATTTCCGTGGCCTTTTGAATCAACTCAATCAGAGTTCGTATGCTCAAGTTATGGCTAAAATGGTAGAGGTGTGTTGGGAACAACGATACTTCACATAATTATTCGTTTTAGCTTCTTTTCTTCAATTTTTCCTCGTTTCCCGTCAAGTAAACTTCAGTGAACCTAAAATAGCAAATTTACTTCATTAAGTACCTTAAGTTCATTAAAACAACCAAAATATATTCCTAAAATATACGATAACGCTCCCAAAAACATATAAAAATTAAGCGTTATCAAATTTCCCCATACTTGAACTTTGCTTTCCCTCAAGCAAATCTAGAAATTAAGAATATATATCCTACATGGTGCATGAAAATGATTAATAACAATGCAATGCAAATCTACCAAGTACAAGTACGAGGTACAATTCATCGTTTTAAGCTTTAGTGGTGAAAAACAAGATGTTTGACAATACCCATAGATTCTCTCGCTTAATAACATGTCTAAGCGCCTCATGAAAAGTATTGAAGTATAATTCACTCAACACTCATTTTATTTTAGTGGTGGAGTATATAAGAAAATCACACTCATATTGCTCAGTCATGATCCATAGGCTTGTACAAGAAACAAAACTCCATCGACGTGGCGTAAGCACCAAGTGTAAACATCTAAAGAGGACTTGTATTCGGGTTGTAATGTGCAGGCTTATGGTCAGTAAGGGATATAGATAAGGCATGGGAAAACTTATTAGTAAGGGTAAGAGAACATATAATACATAAGTTAAAAGTCTGAGTCCCATGTTGCTAGTTACCGACAAACTACAAACCCATAAATGATTATAGTCACCAATTTATTCCTCTTTCACATATCGATCACTATATATATCACGTCTTAGCACATTTGCTAATCGATATCTCAAACATACTTCATCTTCATAATATAATATATTGGCTTTAACTGTCATCACATTTTTTTTCTTTTTTTCGATGACTTATTCATTTTTTTCTTCTTTTTAATACATCACATCTCCCCCTCCCCCAATTCGTATAAGCATACACCACGAAAACTAAAAATAAGAAGTATGCATCCTTCATCTTTGTTGGAATGGCACACACAAATGGCGAAGTGTGGCATAACTATCAGTCATTAAAAAACAATCTAACATACCAAGCAACTAGCAACCCACCATTTAGACTTTGCATACGGGTTAGGCTAAGGTTTATAGTTAGATATTTTTTTTCTTTTTTTAGTGGATGTAACAAAATGAAAAGATTGGCTCGGATGGTGTTCTAAGGTATCTAGTACTAAAAGTGAGTGCTAATAATTTGGTTAATATGGGTGATTATCTAATCAGTGTAACTAGCTAAAAATAAAGATGTAAATGGAAAAGGCTATTCAGGTTGAAATCCTAAGGGTGCATCTTTATCACACGAACACACTTATGTCACACGAGTGTGATCTCACTGCAGTCTAATAATGATTTACATGTATAAATTCTAGAATAAACACAATCATCGACACACTCATAGAAAAAGAATTCAATCATAATATTCAAATGTGTGACAATGAAATTCCGAAATGGTCACACAAAATAAGTTCAAGTGTGGTTGTTTATTTTATTCTGGTACATTTAGTCACATAAATATCTGACTGTGTGTCCGTTCAAAAAACAACATGTGTGACGAAATTTTAGATTTGTACTAGTACGATTTCTGCCTAAGTTGTGTGGAGGGCTTATTTCTTCTCACCCTTTATCCATACATTTCTTTTCAATTCTTCAACCCCTTCAATACTTACCAAAACGTCATCACTAACACCTTTTTGTGATTGTTCCAGTGTTAGCTCAATCTTAGTCGGCATTATTCCCTTATTCTCATTCTTCTCCAATCATACCTAAGGACTTCTAATCTAAATATGGAATGTCCATGGGTAGATCCCTCTGGTTCTGGTTGGATCATAGGACTTATACCTAACCTTAACCACCTTATGACTTCATCAACGTTAATGACATCAAATAACGTTACATTTATACCATCATTTATCCCAAATAAACTACTCACTTTTATATAATTATTGCAAGAATCGTGACTTAATTGCTTAAAGATGTAAATTGTAGTAATTACGAAGTGATTTGTGAAGACATGCTAAAAGGTGCACTTTTTGGAGCTTAAACGATGATATTTGAAGATTGCTTATTTTTGCTCAATACGTCGTATCCAGAAAATAAGATAAGGCGTATCAATGCCTGGACTTCACAAGAAAACGCGTTTGTTTAATTCCCTATACGGCGTATCCTGCCTATCTATATACGCTGTATCCTGTTGGATAGACATTCAAAGATTCAGTAATAAATATAAATTGGGAAAGAATAACTGATTGATTGAGAATGTAGCGCGCACTCCAAGGAAAACACCCCTATACGCCGTATTGACCTCATTCAATACGGCGTATCCATCAAATTTCAGAGGCTATAAATAAAAGACTCAAAAACGAGTTTTCAGTGTGCAAAATCATATTCTCTATACCATACACATTAAAGATGATTTTTTTAAGATAAAAAGAGCAGCCAAAAGTCAAGCATAGATCACGATTCCATAGAAGACATCATGTAATTCCTATACTCTTGTAATCATTTAATTTTTGGTATCGTTCGGTAAAACGTTTAGTTTACCTTGGTTATTTGATCACGCTTGTCTAATTACAATGGTTATGGGCTAATACCCTCGGGTATTAGCCATCTTAATGAAGATTTAATGTTTGGTTTGTTTTAACTCGATTTCTTAATTTATCATTGATTGTTTAATTATGTTTATCACCTAATAATTGTCTACGTGTTTAAATATGCGACCTATCATTCAACCGGGTCTAGTTATGCCTAACAAGTGAACTAGATACTAGGATAGCTCTCCATATCGTGTTTTATATTACTGGACCAATAGGATCACAAATAATGTTCTATCTTTGCCTTTAAATTATGAGCTTAGTTGGACCGGTAGGTGACCCGTATGTTTCAACAAGTACGTTCTTAATTAATTGGTAAAGCTCACGCGTGAAATCTGAATACCGATATATAAAAATACCGTAAGCAGTAAGTGGTTAAAGTCACCGATGACTAGGGTTTAACCAAGATCGCCATTGCTTTAATCCTAGATAGATTTATAATTAAACTAAGGATAGCTTTATGCGATACGTTAATTGTGACAGGATTAATCGTATCTAGGTCTTAGAATGATGTCCCGCCTAAGTCTTAAGAATGATATGCCGCTTCGAGATAAGTAATCATTGCACTAAACAAACAAACCAACATTTAACCGGATTTAATATGGCTAATACAGTTTTCTATCATTTGGCTTGTACCGCTCTTTTATCTTCTGATTATCTTCTTGCATGTTTATTGTGTATTGAATTGATGTTTGTCACCACTAACCCGTGCCAGTCTTATGGCTGAAAACCCCCTTTTATCTATTAGAAAGTTATAGCATAGGTTTAACCAGTAATTAGAATTAACATAGACTAATTAGATTAACTAAAATTCTGATAGAATATAAGGTTAACGTTCTCTTTTAGTGTTCGACACGCTACCTACCACGAAACTCCACCTGATCGGGTACACTGGCCGTTAAAGTGTCGTTTAGGATAATTCGGCTATTATAAATTTAAAACTTGGTAGAATCAATAAATTGGACCCTACCGACAGCACATCAAGTTTTGCGCGTTGCAGGGGAGTGAAATAGTTTAATCTTTATTCTTATTAGTATTTCTAACCATTCATTAGCTTAACTAAGTGTAATCTAATTTAATTTAATTCTGCTTGTATTGCGTGATTAATTGCGCGTTTAATTGTTTGTTTAAATTCTGAGCATTGTATATTTTTGCATATTGTTTGTGTGTTCCCTGCATTATTATAGTCCGCTGTAATTTTTCTGAGTCGAATACTGAATACGACGTATAATTTTTTTCAAAACCAATACAGCGTACTCGAATCTATCATCAATACGGCGTATTCAGTTTACTGAATACGACATATTAGTCCATTTAACCTTTTTCTTCGTAGCAGATGCATTACAGGAAATGGACGACCCCAACATCACCATGGAAGAGTACATCCAGCTTATGGCTGATAAAGCTCGAGGGCTTGATCAGACGTTTAATTGGGAAACTGCTACGTATGGTAAGGTATATTGTGAAGATCTTGATTCTTTCACAAATTTTGAAACAGATTTCCCCGCTATCGTCTACAATGATGCATCGACATCAAATCAGAATGTTTCTTCCGAACCCACTGTAAGTATTTACAATGCAATTAAAGCTGACATTGATTATCACATATCATTTTCTGATTCCAAGGACGAGGATTATACTTTATATATAACAAGGATTCGTATCTTATAAATTAATTCCTATCAATGATTTAAAACTGGAACCGGTAAATGAAAATGTTGAAATCAATACTGAATCGTGTTCGGAGAACATTATATCAAACCAATGGACAATATTATATGCACAAGCAATGACACCACTCCCGTTGAGTTTGATAAAAACATTGAAACAAATCATGACAAACAAGGTAAATCTTTCGTTAAAAAGATTTTGTTTTAATGATTAAAATCATGATTAGTCAATGTTTTAACAAAGGGATGCCATTAATTTTTATTAAAAATTTATATGTGCCATTTGGCATCTCGTTCGACCCTAAATTATTTTATAAGGATGGGATTAAATTGGGGCAAGTCTAACTTAGAGACTTTCCTGAAACAAAAGTACTTCTCGGAAGACAACCCGGTCATTTTTTTATTGTTTGCATGAGTCTGTCTTCCCAGACAGTCCATACGGCATATGAACCCCTATGGATACGGTGTATGGACCTGTCTGGACGTTATCAGTCCTTTACATTCTGTAATTTAATCTCCAGTACTTTAAAAATATTTAATTGTTTTTACAGGAACAATACGGCCTATCCTTGGGTTTGGGATACGGCGTATTGAGCCCTGTATAGTATGTGTGTTTAATTGTTTTCATGTACCATTGTACCGAGATAGGAATTGCACTCTTGTCTTCTAATCTTTTATGCAGGACCTTGTTGTAACCAAATCGATGATATGGTATACTCTGAAAAAGACATGTGTTGAACTTATACGGGTATTTTGAAGCCCTCGTCAACACACTTTTTGCTCAAGAACTCAACTTGGAGAATCATCCTGAGCAAAATATCAAGGGAGTTCCTCGTTCTAATTCTATTTCCCATATTATTTAATTGTTTTATTTATACAACGAGGACGTTGTATAATTTAAGTGGGGAGATGGAGAATTAGAATGTACTTATCCTACTTTTGCAAAATAATATGCTATGTGCTCAAAAATTGGCCAAATAATTTTTTTAGCATAACTTTTGTAAAAATCACTATTTACATTACCTAGCACACTATAACCCTTAATGCCAAATTGTGAGAATTAAGCCTATTCCGTTTCCTAATGTTTACCAAAAATCCACAAAGTTATGAGTGTGCCGGTGATGTAGTAGACTTTAGAACTTGGCTTGGTATATCACTCGAGACCACAATGATGAGTACTATAGATTTAGATCGGGTTACATTTTTAACTAGTAAATTTCTATGATTAAACCAAAAAACCTACATGTTGTAATTTTAAGTAACTACACTAGTTAGTTAACCCCCGTGTAACCCTTTGTTTACTCTCACTTTAAGAGTAAGATCCCCTAGAACAACTTGTTGAGCGATTCCTGTCTTTTTCTACACCAATTATCTGTTTCGTTACACCTATACGCCTTAGCCTACGGTGTAGATTAAGCCTATTTTAATCAACGCTGCTAGCTGCTTTCGTGTAAAGTTTTATATTTACTGCGTCAAAAATGAAAATTTTCTATCTCTGTTATGGTCGGGAAATTGCACAATGCAATGGAAAAGTATGTAGCTCGTGAATTTTTCTACTTTCGCGATTATGTTTCATTTTCAAAGATGAAGTGTTATAAGAAAAAATATCCTGATAAATTATGATGGTGAAGACGGTGAAATTACACCGAGACTTATGATGTATTGCAAAAAAGGAAAAATAGAAAAAGAAGCAAAAAAGAGAAGGAAGAAAGATAGTCAGTTCATTGAACTTATACTAATGAAATTACTTAGAAGGATCAATTATTCGTTGATACGTACAAAAAAGTTAACGATGTAAAGTATTATGAAAAGTGGCTGATATCACCACTTATCTTGTAAAGTATGTAAAGTATAGGATGTTTGGGAAGTTGACCGTTATGGGATCGCCAACTTAGTTTGTCTTTGTCATCCTATGATCGAGACGTTTGTGTATATTTTTGAGTCTTTATCATGGAACGGTCGGGTAAAGTTACTAGCAACCGTACCTTATTTGTTGGCTTAATCTATTTGTTTTGTGAAATTTTATTTAACAACCATTTACTTTCCTTTCCTAGCAACTAACCTTAGGTTCTACTCGAACGAGGATGTGTATGAGCCATGCATGTCTATTCCGTCGTTAAGGCCATGTATGCGTGACTCAACTGCCTTGTTGGTTTATGACTTTTGGTGAAAGTTGGAAGTTCCATGCCCTATATCGTTCTTCATCCTAACCCTTGGTTAAACTCGAATGCGGAGGTGATCGAATTGTACATGTCTATTCCATCGTTACGGCCATGTATGTATGATTCAGCTGCCTTGTTGGTGTGGTACTTTTGGTGAAAGATTGCTTGAATGATCAACCCTAAGCCTTTAACCCAATTTACTTTTTGAACTTGTTTCTCCTTAGCTCTAGTGGTGGAGATGTGTATCCTTGCCAAGCATATGATAGAAAACTAATCACGATCGAGCAAATGAGCGTACCAATTAAATGTTGCACCCTAGATTAGTTGAGTGATCTGAGTGTTTTCATTTCCATATTTCATGAGGTGCTTGGTTTTGTATAGGTGATTAGAATAAAATGATGCTTAAACGGAAATATCCTTAACTTTGGTTGGGATACATTTTCAAAACTTTTCTAAAGTCTACTTGAGGACAAGTAGGATTCAAGTGGGGGGATATTTGATGACATCAAATAACGTCACTTTATAGCATCATTTATCCCAAGTATTCTACCCACTTTTATATAATTATTGCAAGATTTGGTACTTAATTGCTTAAAATTGTTAAATGCAGTAATTATGGAGTGTTTTGTGAAGATAAGCTAAAAGGCGCACAATTTGGAGCTAAAACGAAGATATTTAAAGATTACTAATTTCTGACTACATACGCCGTATCCATCAAAGAAGATACAGCGTATCAGCGCCTGTACTTCACAAGAAAACGCGTACGATTAGTTCCTAATGCGGCATATCCTACCTATTACATACGCCGTATCCAACTGGATAAACATTCAAAGATTTAGTAATAAATATAATTTAGGAAAGATATAATTGATTGATTGAGAACGTAGCGCGCACTCCAAGGAATACACTGCTATACGCCGTATTGACCTTACTCAATATGGTGTATCTAGTCTTTTTCAGACACTATAAATAGAAGACTCAAAAATGAGTATTTTAGTGTGCAAAATCATATTCTTTATACCATACACATAATAGATGATTTTCTGAAGTGAAGAAGAGAAGCCAAAGGTCAAGCATCGATCATGATTCCATAGAAGACACCGTGTGATTCCTATACTCTTGTAATCATTTAATGTTTGGTATCGTTCAGTAAAACTTTAGTTTACCTTGGTTAATTGTTCACGCTTGTATAATTACAATGGTTGTGGGCTAATACCCTCGGGTATTAGCCATCTTAATAAGTTAATGGTTTGGTTTTTGTTTTACTCCGATTGCTTAATTTATCATTAATTATTTAATTATGTTTATCATCTAATTACTTGTCTATGTGCTTGAATATGTGACCTATCATTCAACTAGGTCTAGTGATACCTACCAAGTAATCTAGATACTGGGAAAATAAGCTTATTTTTGTTATTGTTTTTTTCTCCATATCGTGTTTTATATTACTAGACCAATAGGATCACAAATGATGTTTTATCTTTGCCTTTAAATTATGAGCTTTAGTTGGACCGGTAGGTGACCCGTATGTTTCAACAAGTACGTTCTTAATTAATTGGTAAAGACTTGAACAGTGAACTACCAGTATATAAAATACCGTCAAGCAGTAAGTGGGTAAAGTCCTGATGGGCTAGGGTTTATGTGACAACCGTGATTTAGCCAGGTTAGTTTAACCGTTAGTGTTAACCTAGCTAGCTTTATGTGTTTTAAATTATGTGCTTAAGTTGATTTTGGTGTTTTATGTGATATGATATATGTGTCAATATATGTGCTTGTGGGTATAGAAATGGATAATTTAGTCATTCTATTTCAAATTTGAGAATAAGTTTGAGGTATTTGTTGATTTTCTCCATTCTTGTTCACGTGTAGTGACAATGGAATGAGTGACGTGTATGCATGCGTTGCTACGTCAATTTATGGATAATTATGTGTTGGATTATTATGAAAGTATGTCATAATAGAAGTGAATTAGGTTTGTGAAATATAAGAATTAGTAATGAACTTTCTAAATATAGAAAGTATTTTTGGAAATGAAAGTTATAAATAGAAAGTTAGTATTTAGTTTTTCATGCAAAAGGTTTACCATTTTTACCAAGCCTTTTGTAGGAAATTAAGGTAATGTAAATATAAGTATAATTAAAAATAAAACAATATATATATATATATATATATATATATATATATATAATATATATATATATATGATAAGATATTTATATGATATATATATAATAAATAATATATATATAATAAGAAAGCTGCCGATTTGCCATAGGAGAAAAAGAAAAAAAAAGTTTGGGGAATTAAACACATCACTAGTACTGTGCAAGCCAAAGACATATACTGCCTCAAGATTACAACTGCCAGTACTAACTAGATTAGTACTCTAGAGAGACAAGTGTAGAAATGCCAGTATAACTCTAACACTGGTAGAAGGAGTTAAGACTGCTACATGAAGACTTAAGACTGCTAAAGGGATAAAGACGTGTGAAGAGATATGTATTAGACTTATTTTGTGTATATTCTATTTAGTTAGAAAGACATGCATATAAGAATAGAATTATAAAAGATTTGTAGTTATCTTGTAAAGGACTCCTTGGTGTATAAATGGGAGAACATAACTGTTATGTTACTGTAAATACATTCATAAGTTGCATGCATAGCTTCAAGTTGTAACCCCTAGTAACAAGACAAGTACTTCGATAATAGATCATAATAAAATTGAACCTTTTTGTTACAATCTTTGTTTCAATCATATTACTGTTACATTCATAATTCTTCTAATATTAAAGAGTAGATTCTGCAAACTCCTTTAATATATACACAAGTTTTATACCAAAGTTTTGTTTTGGTATTTAATCCAAGGTCCTTAACCTTTACAAGCTAAAGAATCAATCATAGTTTTGGGATCACAATGGTATCAGCGAGCTTTGTTCTAAAACTTTGATCGAAAAAGAACTTACAAAAAAAGATCTCTTTAATTCACAAGGAAGACATGATCTAGAAACATGCCCAAAACAATACTACAACAAAGTTGCCCCTTCTCAAACAGGTGAATATGATATGTGGAACTAAGAATTGAGCAATACTTTCAAGTACAAGACTATGCTCTATGAGATGTCATAAGACTGGAATCTCGTTCAAACCAGCAGCTCAAAACAACAAAAATTTTGATGATACCTCCACTACATTAATACCAATCCTGTAACTGCTGATGAAAAGATCAAGAAGAATGATTGAAGGCAAGAAGTAGGTTACAAATGGAAACTTCCAAGTGAACATCTACTGGAAATTTAATCAGTATTAGGATGCCAAACTTTGTTTGCTGCTAAATACAAACAAGATTTCGGGATAATGGAGGCCACAAAGAAGTAACCCAAAGACTCTCTGAAGCAATTATGAGAACTTTAGTGCTCCACCACAAAGTCTCTTGATTCTATTTTTAATAGGCTTCAAAAGATTGTAAGTCAGTTGGCTATCCTTGGTGAAAATATTTCACAAGAAGATCTTAATTTGAAATTTTTGAGAAGTCTTCCTTCTTGTGAATACACATGTTGTGTGACATGAGAAATCAACCTGATCTAGAACACAATGTGCTTTGAGATCCCACAACAATTTCAAGATTGTTAAACAAGAGGTTAAAGGAACTACAAGTCTTAAACTCAAGCTCAAGTTCCTTAGAACTTGGCTTTTTATGTCATCTACTAGCGAGTACAAAATGAAGTTAATACTGCTTATGGAGTTAGTACTGCTAATACTCAAGTTAGCACTGCTAGTACTCAAGTTAGTACTGCTAACTTAAGTGATGACACTGTTTATGCATTTTTGGCCAGTCAACCAAATATATCTCATCTTGTACATGAGGACCTTAAACAAATCCATGAAGATGACTTAGAAGAGATGGATTTGAAGTGGCAGTTAGCATTGCTGAGCATGAGGACAAGAAAGTTTTTCTAGAAAACTGGTAGAAAGATTACTATCAATGGGAGTGACACAGCTGGATATGACAAGTCAAAGGTGAAGTGTTTCAACTATCACAAGTTGAGACACTTTGCAAGGGAATGCAAAGGACCTAGGAATCTAGATAACAGGAGCATGAATCAAGACATCTCTAAAAGGACTATAAATGTAGAAGAAATTTCTTCCAAAGCAATGTTGGCTATTGATGAAGCTAGTTTTCACTGGAGCTTTATGGTAGATGAAGAAGTCCCTACAGACATGGCTCTTATAGCTTTTTCAGACTTTGAGGTACATAATGATAAAACTTGTTCAAAAACCTATATAAAAAGCTTTGAAACTCTTAAAACTTAACTTGATGATTTAAGAATAGAGTTTAACAAATCTGAGTTCAATCTAGCTACTTATAAAAGAGGGTTAGCATATGTAGAAGAACAACTTGTCTTTTACAAAAAGAATGAGGTTCTATTTTGTGAGCAACTTGCTGTTCTAAAAAGAGACATCTCATATAAAGACTCAGAAATTAGTGTGCTTAAAAGTGAGTTAGAAAAGCTTAAGCAAGAAAAAGAAAGCAATCAACTTAAGATTGAAAAATTTGATAATGCTTCTAAGAGTCTAGACAAATTAACAGGGAGTCAAATACCTGATAACAGTAGAAAGGGCTTAGGGTTTGTAAGCTATAATGCTGTTCCACCTCCTCATACAGGATTATTTTTACCCCCAACCCTTGATTGTCCCTACACTGCTGAGGAGTTTCCAACAGCCTAATTGAGGCCAAAATAATGGACCAAGTCTATTAAGAGGTTAGTGAAGATATTTCGTAATGAAGGGTAGAGAATCTCATGGTTGTCTCATTGGTTAGAGGAGTTGGTGACAAATGATAAGTTATAGAAGAAAAACTATTTTTTCCTACTAATTACTAAGATAATTTGTTAACCTCAACAACAATAAAAATCCACCAAGTTAGTAAATCAGTTAATGTATGCTGAAAGTACAGGTCATAACTCCTAGGGGAAATCCAAAGAAACAGAATAATCAGAAATCCAACAACTTAGAGTGACTTTGTGATGTACAATAAAGCTTGTTTTGTCTGTGGAAGTTTTGACCATGTGCAGGCTAACTGCAATTACCATCAAAAGGAAAGGGTGGTATCTGGGAATAATTATACAAGGGTGAATTATAATTATTCTGCTAAAAAGGCTCACCTTAGTGCTCACAGGGACATAGTTCCAAGAGCAGTTTTAATGAAAACTGGCCTAAGTCCACTTAATACTGCTAGGCCTATTAATACTGCTCATCCCAAAACTACAGTTTATAGTGCTAGACCAATGTCATGTTTTTCTAAATCAGCATAATCAACTGTAAAGAGGCCCTGTCAAATAAGAACAACATTAACTAACAAATTTTTTTTGTCAAAACGTTAATAGTGTTAAGGGAAAAGTTAATACTGCTAGGCTAAAAGCAGTTAATACTTCTAGGCCAAATACAGCAGTAGTTAATGCTGCCAGGGCAAATCAGGTTAATGTTGTTAAGGCCTTAACATGTTGGGTTTGGAGACCTACCAAAATTAGCAGTACATCAATTACTTTCAAGAGACATAATTATGTTGATGCACGAGGCAGATCCAAGTCAGTGATGGCTTGGGTCCCCAAAGGAAACTAATTTCCTTATTTTTATGTGTAGAGTCATCCACAAAAAGAAGATCAAGGCTATGTTGATAGTGGATGCTCAAGGTACATGACAAGTAACATGTCCTATCTCTTAGACTTCAAAGAACTTGATGGAGGATATGTTACATTTGGGGGAGGAGCCAAAGGAGGAAGAATTACTGGTAAAGGAACTCTTAAAACTGGTAAACTTGATTTTAAAGATGTGTACTTTGTCAAGGAGTTACAGTTTTAACATTTTTAGTGTTTATTCACAAGATGTTTGACAAAAATAACAGTTGTACTTCTTAACAGACACTGCAAGTTTTTGTTCTTTCCTCTTGACATTTAAGTTAACTGATTAAAGTCAGGTTTTAACTTAAAGTTCCAAGAAGAACAACATTTAGCAGTGTTGAAATAAAGAATATTGTGATCCTAAAGATACTTTAAATTAACTGTGGGCAAAGGCCACACTTGATGAATCAATGCCATGGAATATGAGGCTATTCATGAAAATTTTAAAAACTATTAATAAACTGTAAGGATAACCTTGTATAAAGGTTTACCTAAAAAAGGTTTTGAAAATGACTAAACTTGTATTGCTTGCCTTAAGGGAAAATAACACAAAGCCTCCTGTAAGTCTAAAATTCAGAACTCTATTACTCAGCCTTTATTCATGTTGCATATGGACTTGTTTGGTCCAACTTTTGTGAGCAGCTTAATGAATAAGAAATATTGTCTAGTTGTCACTGATGATTATAGCAGATTTACTTGGGTTTTCTTTTTAGCATCTAAGGATGAAACTAGTGGCATTCTTAAGAGCTTTATAACTCAGATAGAAAATCTAGTTGATAAGAAAGTAAAGATAATCAGATGTGACAATGGAACAGAGTTCAAAAATAGAGTTATGAGTGAGTTTTGTGAAAAGAAAGGCATTAAGAGGGAATTTAGTATAGCTAGAACTCCTCAGCAAAATGGTGTTGCTGAGAGAAGAAATAGGACACTAATTGAGGCTGCTAGAACCATGTTAGCTGACTCTAAGTTACCTACTACATTTTGGGCTGAAGCAGTTAATACTGCTTGCTATGTGCAGAATAGGTTATTAGTAGTCAAGCCTCATAACAAGACCCCTTATGAACTCTTTAGAGGTAGAACACCTTCTCTAAGCTTCTTGAAACTATTTGGGTATCATGTTACCATTCTTAATACCTTAGATCATTTAGGCAAGTTTGATGTAAATTTTGATGATGGATTCTTTGTTGGATACTCATTGAATAGTAAGGCTTTTAGAGTAGCATGTTAGGTTCTTGGAGGATAAGCCTATTATTACAGGTGATGGACTAAAGTGGCTGTTTGATATTGATGTTCTAACAAAATCAATGAATTATGTGTCAGTTGTTGCAGGTACAAACTCTATTAATTTTGTAGATACAAAAGAAAGTATTGGTGCATGTCATTCTAGTGAGGAGACAGGATCTAGCCAAGACTACATTTTGATGCCACTATGGAAAGATGGTTCACCATTTGATTCTTCTTTAAAGGATGCTAGCAATGATGAACCACAACCTTCTAATGATGCTGGAAAGAAGGATGATGAAAGTGGAATTAATGATTAAGAGAAGCCTGAAGACAATTCTCCAGATGTTAATACCACTGGGTCAAATATTAATACTGCCAGTATTAATACTGGTAGTCTAAATATTAGTACTGTTAGTCCAACAGTTCTTACTGCTCTACTTGAATCAGAATTGGATTTAAGCAATATTGCTACCACATATCCAGTTCCTACTACTCCAAATACAAGAATCCATAAAGATCATCCACTTGATCATGTGCTTAGTGATGTGTAGTCTGGTGTTCAAACAAGGAGAATGATAAATGAACAAGGGTTTATTAGTGCTGTTTATGAAGGAAAAACTCATAAAGACCTTCATACTTATCTATTTGCCTATTTCCTATCTCAGGAAGAGCACAAAAAGATAATCCAAGCATTAAAAGATCTAAGTTGGATAGAAGCTATGCAAGAAGAGCTTCTACAATTCAAATTACAACAAGTTTGGACATTGGTGGATTTACCTTATGGCAAGAGGGCCATTGGAACAAAATGGGTGTACAGAAACAAGAAAGATGAGAGAGGTATTATGATTGGAAACAAGGCAAGACTAGTTGCACAAGGTTACACTCAAGAAGAAAGAATAGATTATGATGAGGTTTTTGCTCCAGTTGCTAGGATTGAAGCAATTAGGCTATTCTTAGCGTATGCCTCATTCAAAGATTTTGTTGTGTACCAGATGGATGTAAAGAGTGCATTTCTGTATGGCAAAATTAAAGATTAAGTTTATGTCTGTCAACCTCCTGGATTTGAAGATCCAGAGTTCCCTGACAAAGTTTACAAAGTAGAAAAGGCATTATATGGTCTACATCAAGCTCCTAGAGCCTGGTATAAGACTCTATCTACATATTTATTGGACAATGGATTGATTTCAGAGAGGGACAATAGACAAGACTTTGTTCATTAAAAAGGTCAAAGGTGATATTCTACTAGTTCAAATATATGTAGATGATATCATTTTTGGATCTACTAAGAAGGAGTTATGCACTGAGTTTGAGAAATTGATGCACAAGAAGTTCCAGATGAGTTCTATGGGTGAGCTCACTTTCTTCTTAGGATTGCAGGTGATGCAAAAGGAAGATGGGATTTTTATTAGCCAAGACAAGTATGTGGATGAAATCTTGAAGAAGTTTGGTTTTTCAACTGTGAGGATAGCAAGTACACCCATGGAGACTTCAAAGCCATTGCTCAAGGATGCAGAAGCTGAAGATGTTGATGTTCACTTATATAGATCAATGATTGGATCATTGATGTATCTAACAGCTTCTAGGCCTGATATAATGTTTGTTGTATGTGCTTGTGCAAGATTTCAAGTCACACCTAAAGTTTCACATCTTCATGCTGTGAAAAGAATCTTTAGATACTTGAAAGGTCAACCTAAATTGGGCCTTTGGTATCCTAAGGACTCACCATTTGACTTGGAAGCTTATACTGATAGTGACTATGCTGGTGCAAGTTTAGACAGGAAATCCACAACAGGAGGTTGTCAATTTCTTGGAAGAAGATTGATTTCATGGCAATGCAAGAAGCAAACCATAGTTGCCAACTCTACTACTGAAGCAGAGTATGTAGCTGCTGCTAGTTGCTGTGGACAAGTACTCTGGATTCAAAATCAAATGCTGGATTATGGATACAATTTCATGAATACAAAGATTCACATTGACAATGAAAGCACCATCTGCATAGTTAAGAATCCAGTGTTTCACTCAAAGACTAAGCACATTGAGATTAGACATCACTTCATCAGAGATTCCAATGAGAAGAAGCTTATTCAAATGATTAAGATTCATACTGATCACAATGTTGCTGATTTACTCATAAAAGCTTTTGATGTTGGAAGATTTCAATATCTGATTGCAAGTATTGGAATGCTTAACCCCTAAAGTATTGATTAAGGGGAGGTTAATTGTATTAATATGCAGCAGATTATGCACAAATGATGCTTGAAATGGAATGGAACATCAGCTAATGATGAAATTCAAGTTAGTACTGTTGGCCTACCTTATTACTGGTAAGTATACTTTCTACTACTGTTATAATTAATACTGTGAGCATTGAGAGAAAATAAAAACAGACAGAGAGAAAGTGTGAGCTCAAAAGAATAGAGAGATTTGTGAAATAAAAACAGACATAGTGTTTCAGTGAGCAAAAGAATTGAGAGATATAGTAAGCTTAAAAACAGAAAGAGAGCTTGTGGGAATCAACATTAATGATGAAAATGCCTTTTAGAACGGAATTGAGGTTAAAGCTGGTATCTCAAGGTTAATACTGCTAGGCTAAACTTAGTACTGCTGAGCATTATTTAGTACTGTTAGTCTAAACTTTGTACTACTAAGCATCATTTAGTATTGTTAGGCTAAACTTAGTACTGATGGGCTACCGTTAGTACTGGTTGGGGCATAACAGATTTTTGGCAATTAAATATAGCCATTGAGATATTTCTGCCAAATATTACGCTTATGGGGGTCTATAATTTGGATAACTCTTGATCTTTCTTTCACTTATAAGCTTTCTTCAAGATATAGAATCCATTTTATTCAGTCGGTCCAATCAAAACCCTTAAGCGATTTCTATAAAATCTTAATTAACTTTGCCAAACTCTCATACTCTCATTAACGAACATACACCCAGTACCCTTATCATAACTCATTCACTAATGGCAAATTTGGAATTATGCGACAAACATAACATGGTTGCTTATCTAAAGAAACCAACTGGGAGTGAAGGATTCCAAGAGATAGTAGATTTTCTCAATGATAGTTATATAAGGTATGCTCTTATTAAGAATCCTACTATCTATGTTTCTCTCATCGAAAAGTTTTGGCAGACTGCTACTGTCAGAACATTTGATAATGGAGAACAAGAAATTACTGCCACAGTTGATGGTAAAGAATTCACTATTACTGAAGTATCTATTTGGAGACATCTCCAATTAGCAAATGTAGATGGTATTAGTGTTTTGCCAAATACTGAAATTTTTGATCAACTCTTACTGATGGGATATGTTTCAACTGATGATAAACTAACTTTTCAAAAAGGCAAATTTTCCCCTCAGTAGAGATTTTTGATCCATACCATCCTACACTGTCTTAGCCCTAAGAAAACTTCTTAGGGACAATTTAGTAGAAATATAGCAACTGCTATTATTTGCTTGGCTACAAACAGAACTTTTAACTTTTCTAAATTGATTTTTGATGGTAAGTGAAAAACTTGGATAGTAAATATAAATTTTTAATGTATCCAAGATTTATTCAAATATTTTTAGACAAGAACAAAAGATTTCTTAATCCCCACAAAAAAAATATATTGCTCCTGCTTTAACTCCAAAACTTTTTAGCAATATGAAAAGAGGTTTTTCTAGGAAACACACACCTTTGTTTCCAAGTATGATAGCAATTCAAGCAGAAGAGGGTGAAGGTTCAGGACATCCCTCTGAACCCCAACCACTACCTTCTACTACTCAACCTATTCATGAAGAACCAATCCCTAATGTTGTATCATCATCACACCAAAAGACTCAAACACCTAGGCAAGCCTTAAACCAGGTCACTAAGTTACCTCAGACTAGTGAGCCTATACCCAATGTACCAGATGAGGCTGTCTATGAGGAGTGGGATGACAGAGTGGAAAGGGCTACCACTACTGCTGCTAGCTTAGATGCAGAGCAGGCTAGTGATAACATAAATAAGACCCAATCCACGGCAATGCCTAATGTGTCTTTTCCTCAGGGAATTAGTGCAGGTGGTAGTCCCAGGTGCCAAGAAGCCATGGGGGGTTCCATTGCTCAAACTAGGTCTGAGAGGGTACCTACACAGTCCTATGATTCACCTCTCCTAAGATTTAACATACTTGGAAGTGATGAGGGCAGTATGCAACTCCAAGAATTGATGGCTCTATGTACAAAATTGTCAGATAGGGTTCTAGCTTTAGAGACAAACTTAAGGCAGACAAAGAAAGTATATAGTGCTGCTTATACCAAGCTTATCATGAAGGTGAAGAAATTATAGAAAACTGTCAAGTCCAACCAAGCTAGAAGAAGAGCAAAGATTTTAGTTTCAGATGATGAAGAGGATTTAAAGGATTCTTTCAAACAGGGGAGGATGATAGAAGAAATTGATCAATATGCAGGAATTACTTTGGTTACTCCTACACATAGTCAAGAAGATCAACCTGAAGATCAGTTGGGAGTTCTTAGTGCAGCTAAAGTTCTTGCAGATACAACTAAGAAAAATGTTAACACTTATACTAGAAGAAGAAGAGCAGTTAGTTCTGGCAGTGGTGGAGTTAGTACTGCTAGTAGGTTATTTAGTACTGCGGAAGAATCAGTTAGTACTACTGGTGTATCAATGCCAGTTAGTACTGCTGGTATGGTTCAAGAAGTTAACATCAGTTTTCCTTCACCAGTTGTAGTCAAAGATAAAGGTAAGGGTATAATGACAGAATCTAAGGATGAACAAACTAAGAGAACAAAGATACAGCTAGAACAAGAAAGGCTTAGTCATGAAGCAGCAGTGAGACTGCAAGAGGAACTGAATGAGGAAGAAAGACAAAGAATGGCTAGAGTTCATGAAGCAGCTTAATCTTTTACTAAGGAAGAATGGGAAAACATTAGAGCAAGAGTTGAAGCTGATGAAGTGCTATCTAGGAGACTACAAGCAGAGGAAAGGAACAAGTACAATGAAGTTGATCAAGCAAAGATGCTTGTAGATCTTATTAATCAGAGAAAGAAATATTTTGATGTACAAAAAGCTAAAGTAAAAAGGAACAAGCCCATGATACAAGCTCAACAGAGGAATTATATGATTAATTACATCAAGCACATGGGAAGTCATACACTACAGCAGTTGAAAAGATATTCTTTTGATGAGCTCAAGGAATTATTTGAAACTACAATAAAGAATGTCAATGCTTTTATACCCATAGAGATTAAAGATGGAGAAGAAGCATCAGAATTAGCAGCTGGAAGTTCACAAGCAACAATTACTGATTCTATAGAAGTTGGAAGTTCTAAGAGAGCTGCAGAAGTAGAATTGGATCATGAAGGTTCTAAGAAGCAAAAGACTAATGAAGCTTCAGGGTCAGTTCAAGAACAACCAAAATAAGAGGAAACAGAATTGTCATAAGAGGATTTACAACAAATGATGATGGTAGTTCCAATGGAAAAAGTTTATGTTGAAGCCTTACAAGTCAAATATCCAATCATTGAATAAAAAGTTTACATTGAAGAATCTAGAAATTATTGGAAGATCATCAGGGTTTGTAATCATACAAAAGCATGTCAATTCTTTGAGGATATGTTGAAAGTCTTTGATAGGGAAGACTTAGTGAAGCTATGGAGTTTGGTCAAAGAAAGATTCAATTCAACAGAACCTACCGATGACAAAGAAAGGATATTATGGGTTGAATTGAAAAGGTTGTTTGAACCTAATACTAATGATACACTATGAAAACTTCAGAGATATATGCATGATCCATTGAAATGGAGATTATATGATACATGTAGAGTTCATCATGTGTCTACAGAGAAAGGAATGGATATTTTCATGCTTGTAGAAAAAGAATATCCATTGTCAAAAGGAGTTCTGATGTTGATGCTGGTTAACAAGCTGTTAGTAGAATAATCTTCAGAGATGGCAAATGAGCTTTTAAGGAAAATCTTCATACAAGCAAACAGACAAGACAATAAAGTTTTGGAAGCATCCTCTAAACACAGATGGTTTAATTAAGAGAAACTTGTAGATTTGAAGGTGAATCACAAGTTTAAGGGAGGATTATTGGGAATTAAACTCATACACTTAGTACTGCCAAGCCAAAGACTTAGTACTGCAAAAGATTACAACTGCCAGTACTAAATAGTTAGTACTGCTAAAAGAAAGTTAGTACTGCCAGTACTAACTTAACACTGCTGAAGGAGTTAAGACTGTTGCATGAAGACTTAAGACTACTAAAGGGATAAAGACGTGTGAAGAGATATGTATTGACTTATTTTGTGTATATTCTATTTAGTT
>BQNB010011955.1:50612-73959 GCA_026074375.1 Tanacetum coccineum
GGCCCAACTCCAGCCCATGGCCGGCCATTGTAGCTATTTATACACCCTCTCCTAGTCTTGGAGAGGGTTGGTTGTTCCATTTTCCATACATTCATTTTATACATTCATCCATTATTCCATCCAAGTTTTTCTCTAACATCCCAACCCACATTTCACTATTGTTCTTGGTTGATCTTAAGATTACTAGTATTCTACAGTTTATAACATATATGAAAAATCTGATATCATGTTACTCACACTTCATACTAAATTGACATTTATTTACTCGAAACAAATGATTTCTTCTCATTCAGTTCTTCACATCAAGTTTAAGAAAAGTAAGAGACAAATAGCAAGAACTTAATTATATATATATTCCCCGTAAAAGGAACTTTACCAGATATTGTGAATAATCTCTTGATTTAACAAATTTCAGGTTTTTTAATTAGATCCATTAAATTAGTATATGGGTCGAAATTGACACCTCTAAACAAGCGCAAGAAAACACAAAAATCTAAAAAAAAGAGACATGCGGAGGGGTGTGGCCAAGAAGTTCATGTAACGACATGCTCTTAGCCAACATATGTTTAGCAGGAAGGTCAAATACGATTTGGTTCAGAACTTAAAAATTTACACATATTTTAACACGGATAACCAACATATTTACCAACACTTGTACACAATGTCTTAAGAAGATACAAACATTTGCTTGGCATCCAGCATGTAACCTTACACCAGTCGCATCATACATTACATGCAACATATTTCATCTTGTATAAAAATCAAATACTCCATAATACAAATCAAAGAAACTTAGTAGTTATTAAAGAAAAAGGTTATACGATGCAAGCTAAAATCAGTGCAATGGCAAAAGTAGAACCGCCAAGGCTATCATGTAAGCCAATAGCAACCGCAAGAGCGATGACTGTTGCAGAATATGATGGTGGCATGCCACCCGACCCAATAAGCTGCTCAATATCCCAACGGTGTTCCTAATACCTGCAAATTTACCACATACGTATAAGACTCTTTAGCATGTATCACTAGCAATAATTCATGAACCACTTTCAAATATGAATAATCAGATATGCTGCGTAAAATTTCCAAACTATCTCTAACTTTAAAGGTCAATAGCGGTAAAACCACTAGTCTTTCATCATTTTTTATCAGATTTTTTTAACGACCGTTCACTATGTATCTAATTAACCCTTTGATCTTGATGGCTTAGTAGTTAGGCGTCTTTGTGATCTATAGAAGACACTTCTTGAAGTTTTATTTCGTATGCTAGTTAAGTTATATTTACTATGCTAGTTAAGTTATATTTAGTAACTAAACTTGTGCATCTCTTGTATTATATTTTACGTTAATAGTAGAGGTAGTGGTTTTGGCCCATTTTACTTATAGACTTATAGATGGGTTGATTTGGCTATCTCTAATGAGTGAATTAAAGTTATTAGTGTAAAAGCGACTAAAAGTGTTCATTAGAATAGCAGAATTTATAATTAGATTTGACACTATGCATTACCTAACGTGCTCATTTTCCACCTCTATTTAGATATATAAAGGATATCATATCTCAACAATACACTCCAAGCTAATAACGTCAACTGATAAAAATCAACAGAACAAATCACTATGACTTAAAACAAACCAGTTTGAGCCAAACACTCAGCCAACAACTCATAAGCAACACATATACGTCACAATCGATAAAATATTCAAGCAAACCTTAGGGCAAAATAAAACATTCAAAATTAGGGCAAAATTAGGCTCAACTGAAAGGAGGAATTAGACCTTGATGAAGTAATCAGAGTTTAAATTAGGGAGATGTAACCGATAGTGGTCGACAGTAGGCGGCGGTGGACGACAGACGGCAGTCGACAGTGGGCAGCGGTGGACGATAGATGGCGGTCGGCAGTGGGCGGCGACGGACGATGGACGGTGGCGAACACCGGACAGTAGCGAGTGTGTGATTTTAGAGGCAACATTTATTTTATAAAGTGTCTGAAGTAAATGGGAGTAAATGAAGGAACGCTTGGGAGTATAAAGAGGAATCGGGAACATGTAAAGTTTGTAATAAATAGGAATTGGGAATAGAAAAGTCAAAGTATGATAGTACTATTTAATCTTTTCCGACTGAATAGCGCCGGATAAGCATGGATGTCGGTAGCCCGTCGAAAAGTAGATGTAATATAGGTAAAATACCGACGGATTTCCATTGAGATAAGTATCTATTGGAATTCTGTCAAAATTCCGTCAGAAAATCTTTAAAAAAAAGTTAATCACAATATCGGTCACTAATTTGATGAAATGTCGTCGGTAATTTGCGACGGATATATGTCTGTCGGAATATCCGTGGCTGTTGCTCCATTTTCTAGTAGTGTAAACCGTACCAAAAACCAAAAAAGGTTCATTTTACACGGTTTGTAAGAAAACCATGCAAAAAAAACCATTTATTCGCCACGGTTCATGTGTGGGTTTTGTATATCTCAACCGTATCAAGATTCATTTTTTTAGAAGGTATTGTAGCAAAAAACTGGTAATTACAGGATAATTATATACTTAGTTTTTTATTATCCTTTACTTAAAAACAATTATTAGCTCATTGATGTGTCGTTTAGTATAGGTAATTTATTTATTAAGTTTTACTATTTATATTTTGTCGACTTTACCTATTAACTAACACTAACGGGCAGTGTACCCGATCAGTTATAGGTTCGTTGGTAAATCGAGTATCGATCACTAAGAGTGAGCGTTAATACTTAAGTCTATCAATATTTTAGTTATCTAGATTAGTTCTAATTAATTCTAATTAAACCTAAACTAACGCAAAAGGGGGGGGTTAGCCTGAGTGATTGACACGAGTTTTGATTTAATCTAAGCTAAATGAGACAAAGGACATACACAAGCAGATAAACAAATGATAAAGAAGCGGTCAAGCACTAATGTAAGGAAAATGTATTAGCCAGTTTAATATAATAGAATGTAGGAATTGTTTATGAGTGCAATGATTGTATTACTTTGTTGGTGTTATATCATTCCTAAGCTTAGGTGGGTCTTTTCCCTAAACTCTAGGTTTGTTTTTCAATTAATCCTGACACAATTAACCTAACCCGCATAAAGCTCACACCGTTGATTATAATCTATCTAGGAGACAACATTGGTGAATATAGAAACCTAGCTCATCGAGGCTTTACCCACTTATGTCCAATTGTTATCTATATGTTGGTAGTCCACAGTCCGAGCACTTACCCAAGTAAAACAGAACGTTATGTATAATCCTAAGTCACCACTTAGTCTACCTATTCACTTAACCAAGGGAAGAACAAGGGCATACATTTATAGTCCTATTAATCTAGAGTCACATAGATAAGTTGTATGTAAATCTGTAGGATACTGGAAATCATAACACAATGGAAGATAGATGGGTTAGCCGAATCTAGAGAGAGAAAGTAAGAGAGAAAGCTTTCTAGTAAGAGAAAATGTGACTTGTATAATGAAATGACTAACTACCTCTTTTATGGCATGGAAGAGGCTTATATAGTGTCTTACAAACTGGCCCATAGGCCTTGGCATGGGCTTACACGTTGGGTTTAATTACCCGACCCAATACCGAATGTCATACGATTAACTATTGACTACAAGCTATAATAAACGGTAAAATACACGGGGTGACCGACTCTTTTTCTAATATCTAACAATCTCCCCCTAAGGGAGGTCACCCTAAAAAATACTAACTTAAGCTCAACAATCTTTTGATTGATCTTGTGTTCAGCTCGTAGTCTTTGATTCTTCATAAGATATCTTGTACATTGATGTAGTGGACTTTGTCTTGTAGCTTGTGTGAGTACTTGATATGTGATCTTAAGCTTTCTTGAGATCATCAGCCAAATCCAATCTCTGATCATCATCTTGTGATCTTTCGCCATCTTGTGTCTTGCGGACCGTCATGCTCATACCTTTCTTGATCTTGAAAACTTGAATACTTTGTTCTTGAAGTTCTTTAACTTTAATACTTGGCCACTTCAAGAGAGACGTATGATATCAGAGTTGCGAAAGCTTAGAAAACATATGATTGAGCTCTCATGATTTCTTTGAATGTGTATGTCAAGTATGAGAATGCGGTAACGAACTTGTCTCGGTCGGAACACGATGACACCATCTCCATCTTTATATGAACCTGTAGTAAAACAGTTAGCAATAAAGAGAAAAATTGGTTTGAAAATTAGTCGACGTGTTACTTAGAGAAAGTGTTTTTTGTAACTCATCGAGAGTTTTAAGCTTTTGTCAAAGTTCATTAACCGTCAATTCATATACTGGAACAAGTTTGATTCTTGTAGAATCGCACCATCGTTTCTTTCCAGTTGACACAAGTTTGATCCATTTAGGATCTCACAAGTCACCTACCAAGAGCTTGTTTGATGTTGGCTCTAGCAGGATTTCCATCTTCATTGTGATACTTAGGTATCACTCGGATGTTCTGGCAATACCACAAGGATAATGCGTAGGACTCTTATGATAATACTTGTTTTCACATTGTGTGAAGAACAAGTAAAATGAAATAGTGTCCTAATGAGATTAATTGATGATCTCTTGGCTCTAGACTCAATTGTGCGTTTTGGTTTTAGTGATCGGAGGCTGGAGCGGACTGCCACCTTTTCAATATCAACTAACTCGGAGTGAGAAAGTTAATAGATAACGTGTTTAGTCTCCGTGAGAAATGAAACATAAATCTTTTGAGAGATTCTGAGTGGCTAGGAAGGGTTGTGCATTGCATCACTGGGTCCATGATGTCAGTCTTCAATGTCAGCAATCATCATTGTGATTCTGACAGCAGATGTATTGACCCGGTTTCTGCCTAAGTATATGGAGGTATTCTTTCTTTACACCCTTTATCCTTACATTTCTTTTTCATTCTTCAACCCCTTTATTCCAGTTCTAGCTCCATCTTAGTCGGCATTATTCCCTTATTCTCACTTTTACTCCTTTTTTATGTCATACCTAAGGACTTCTACACTAACTAGTGGATTATCCCTGGGTAGATCCCTCCGGTTCTGGATGGATCATGGGAACTAATACCTAACCTTACACCTTATAACTCTTATACAATTTAATACATGGTCGGCGTATTTCAAATAGCTTTATGTACAGTTCACCTTGCCATAAAACCAATTAAAAAACTCAATCAGGTACTTCTGATATAAATATCAAAGCTTTTAGTACCTCGATTGTTTTTAAATTTTCATAAACGCTCCCCCTCAACATGTGCATCGACTAAACAAAAATGTTTAGCACAAGGAGGGTGGAGTATACATATGAGTACACAAAGTCACATTTTTTATCAGTTTTCATATTTAAATCATATTTTCTCCCCTTATTAAAAATTTCAAACCCTTTGATATTTTGGATATCAATTAATTCAAATATGTTAGAAAACTGGGAGAAAAATGTGCTAATTATTCACAAGCCGAATGGGGAACATATTAATGATCCCCCTAATCTATGAGGGTATGTGTGAGTGTCAGGTATAATAATTTTGAAAGATTTTGAGTTTAACGAAAAACTCATGAAAAATTTATACAATGACACTAAACACTTAAAGATACACTACATACTTATAATAATGTACAAGATATATTATACACAATAAGATGATATTGACCTGAGTATCAGAAGGATGAAATCATTTCGTTCTTTGGATAAGTCTGTAGTCAACGTCTCTTAGCCTTCCACCAATAAAGCTTTCGAGACTCCTAAAAATTCTCCTAATCTTGAGTCTTCTTTCGATCACCTTCATAAAATCCTTACTCCTCCTTCTATCGTCCTCAGACCAAATTCATGTTGCCATGCCCGGATTTTACTTGAATAGCTTAAAGTCTTTAACCATGTGATCCAGCTTATCCATAATCCTATTCAACATGCCATCACTAAACTTGTGCACCTCATTCTCTCGCATCATCTACTTCTGATCATTTATGTCTTTGTAGATTATCGCCCTCGGCTTGCTGACTATGGTGTAATCTTCTTTGAACAGAAAGTCCGATGCATCCCAATCTGGTTGAGTGAGATTGAGTTTTGTTTGATAACTTTCAATCCCGAGCTGCAGATCTTCCACACGTTTTCTGATGACGATGTTCCTTATCCACAGGTTAACTGCGTTGAAGAGATGAACTTTATCGGCACCAGATAAATGATTGACCTGACCTTGAAGATGAAGTAGGTACAGGTCTTCAAAATCATTAGGATGCAGATTTTTGAAGTCATCTTCTGAGATCTTGTAATCCTTATAGTCAGCTCTGCGAAGAACAATCTCTTTTAAGTAGGTATACCCATATCTTTCAAGAGTCTTGAGACAGACTACACTGAGAATCCGCATGTGGGATCTGACTTTACTACGATCAGATGGGCACTGTGTCTTGTGATGTAGAATTCTTTGCGCTTAAACCACCAGTGGGAAATACCATAAGCAGCACTAATATCATAATCCCATACACTCTCAATCCATAGTGACAGTACTAGTTCTTCAAACCCAAAATCTGGATAGTTGGCTGCCTTTAACTTAGATATAGACAGGTCACTTCTCCTTTCTTTGTTACCTAACACAAGGTAATCCAGATCCTTATTGAAGAAGAATTAAGATTTAATTGTTACCTGGCCTGGTGGACCTCCGAGAGGCAATGGTTTGCTCACGTAAGGCACGATTCGGTGACCTTCAGGATTAGCCAAATCAACTTGATCGGTAAGCAGCAAGTGACACTCTTCCATCTAAAACTGAAGAGAAATGTTATTGTCATGAAATGGTCAGACTACATTAAAAGCTGGGCCTTCTAAGTGTGTTTTGCTCAGTTTATTCTTTCTAATCCGTTTGCAGAACCAGTTGATGAATAAACTCATATCGTTAGTCTGTCATAGTAGCTTGTATTCATCTGGATCTTGATACGAGCTGGTAAGTGCATTAGCCTAATTATTCTCAGGTTCAGGTAACTCATTTAGAGGAATGACCCAGTCTGGTTCTAGAGTTGCTGGTCTGTCTTCCTCTGGAATAGGCTTCAACCATTCTGGCCTCGGCTTGATCTTTGGAAGATGGCCAGACTCAGTGTCCTCTGAATCAGATATATGTGTAGTATCTGGCATAGGTACGTCTTCGACTAGTTTTTCAAAATAAGGACCAGATTGTTTCTTGGAGGAGCTTGAAGGAGCTTCTCTAGTGTCAGATGTCTTCCAGGCTGATGACTAAGGAGTTGGAGGCTGTGATGAGCCTGAAGCGTTAGAGTCATGTCTTTTCTTCTTACTTAGGTCTGAATCTGGTGGAGGAGGAGGAGGGTCTTGATCGCCATGGCGTCGCTTACGTGACTTGTCATTTTCAGTAAGGAATTCATCTATGTTCGCCCGTTCCATAGACGCCTCAGGAGCTTCATAGAGAGCAACATGTTCAGGAAGTGATTTATAAGTACCACTCTCAAACATCCGTTGGTAAAGAATTTCTTTCATATTAGCTTCGGGCATTTCTTTGAAGAGATCTCGAAGGGGGGGACTTGTAGAGCCACGTGCACGACCTCTTTTACAACTTCATTTACTGTTTGATTGATCTTGTGAGGCATATCCCGAAGCTCCAAAGCGAAAACCCTAGATCCAAGATTTTGAGTCGTGTTATCAAGAGTGTTGCTCTTCTGCTCAAAATCAGAAATTTTCTTTTTAAGTGTTGTGACACATGCAGCTAACTCTGAATCTGTTATGCTTTGTTGTTGTGGAGGAGGTGGAAGGGTTGTTGTTGTAGTTGCTGTTGTAGCTGTAAAGATTGGTGCTTGAGTGGTAGAGGGTACAGGTTTAGGAGGTAAGAGATCAATCACAGGCGTGGATAGCGGAGGAACTGAGGAAGATGCTTGATAAATTGGAACAATGATTTGTCATTCAAGAACTGAGGAAGACACTTGATAAATTGGAGACCACTTCTGCTTCTACATTTTTAAGAACTGATCCCCAATAGTATATGCATCATCCAGATTTTTCATTGAAGAGAGAGTCCCGGTTGAACTTAGTAGATCCTCTAAGATGATATGTTTATAAGCTGGAAATTTCAAGCTTTCATGAACGTTAAGGTGCACATTAGCCATGAATTCATTGTGTGTGGGCTCAAGGTTTGGTCCAGCAAGAGCCACACGGCTTTCTCTAGGGTCTGATCCAGCCTGGTCTTCGTCCATCTTATCATCATCAGGTGGGGGTCTAGACTCGGGTGTTTTACCAGGGTCTGATCCAGTATGGCCTTTATCAATCTCAGCAGTCTTTTCTTCTAGATTCACTACGTTAGCCACATCGTCACTTTGTTCTTCACCAATCTGTAGTATCTCAGTATCACCTCCACTATTTGTCTTGTCTGAATCAGCACATGTTTTAGCATCCGCAGGAGACAGAGACTCACGAACTATATTTGCGGATGCGTTATCCTGTGGCTGTGCAGAGGGTCCAGTTGATGCCTCTTCAGTAGCTGGAGTCCGCCTCTGGAATATAAATTGGTTCATGGTGCTTCTCCTTTTTGGCGTGTACAGAGCCAACAGTGATTGTGCAGCTTGTTCTTCAGTTGCTATTGCTTTTCCCTTGCCTTCAACCACAGGGAGTGGTCGGGTGGCCTCTTCTACAGGTTCTCGAGTAGCCACACCGCCAACATGTGCTTGAATTTGTGCTTGAAATGATTCCAAACTCATCTGTATAGCTTGCTCGACATCATATTCTTCCCCTTCACCTTGATGTTCAGGTTCTGGTTCAGGTTCAGGTTCAGGTTGAGTTGGTTCATCTTCATCAATGAGTTGGAGAGAACTCTTCCCTTTGAGAATTTTCTGCACTTTACCCATTTTTGAATGCTTCGTAGGTGAAGGCTTTGTTGGTTTTACCTATGTTACCTTAGGTTTCGATGCAGGTGCTGGTTTGCTTGACTTATCTTTAATAGGCTTTGGCTTTAGTTGCTTAGCAGTTGCAGGTTTCTTCTTTCCTCCTTTTTCTGCTGCAATTTTCTGATCATGCTTTGCAACCATTTCTATGTAAGCATTGTAGTAAGGTGCGTTCCTGATATTGTTCATGATCAGCTCGTTAGGAATTAGAATTCCAAAGACTTCATTGTATTTGCCTTTGGGAACGAATTTGAGATTACCAAGTCTGAGATCTTCTTCAGCCAGATGAAACGGAGATGCTGATCTTTGGTGAATGTTATGAGTTCTTCCCAAATGGCAGATGATTAACTTTGTAAACCGACAGTAGGGAATAACATGAGGTTTAGTCTTCTTTCCCTTCTGAGGAGCAATGCTCATATTAGCCTTATCCACGAGAAAAGTCTGCATAGCTTGTATAAATTCCTCCCACACAACATTTGTACTTGTAATTATACCCCAAAGCATCTAAAGAACTGGATATGTGGGCCTATCAAACCTAGAAGTCTTGCCTGTGAGACATTGGTTGATCATTGACAAGATTGCTCTCTAGAGCTGATACAGGTTATTCACCGCCATTCTTGACACAAAGTGAATTTCCTCTGTATAGCCCAGCTCATTTACAAAGTACATGATTGCATCACCCGACGGAGGTGACACAAACTGATGATCTTGATCAATGGGTGTTATCTCTAAAGCTTCCCTCAGAAGATTAGCTTCCAATATGAACCAATTTTCATCCAACTGAAAACTGTAAGCTCCAGCCTTTGCCTCATATGTAAGTGTATTCCAAAATTGTTGAATGTAGATAGCAGGAACAGAGGCTGAGGCAGTGAATGCTCTGAAGAAGTTTGTGTTTTGCAGAATATCCACAGAGATCTGAAAGATTGGATTCTTTTGCTTCTTTTAAAGATCCAAGACAAAGTTGCTCTTTCCATTGGGCACCCATGCAGTAAATGAAAGTATCTGATCATCAGATCTTGTGGGAGCAGGAGCATGAACATTCTCATTAGCCATATTATCTGCACAAGGATGTCAACAAAGATAGGCAGACATGACATATATTTGATGTTAGATGAGAACATTAGTCATGATGATTGATATGCTTTGATTGATTACGGTGAGATTAAGTCAACGTTGGTCAAAGATATCCGATGAGCACATGCAAGTTAACAAGTCCCGGATGGGAGTTAACTAGGTAATTGTGCTTGTCACCAAACCGCTGCGAGGTGGAATGAGCAAACCGCTATGAAGTGATTTGAACAAACCGCCACGAGAAAGTTCAGATAAACTGCTAGGAATATTTAATTCAATTTAATCAATCGCTATGACCAAACATCTACGAATATTATATTCATTTTAATCAAATCCCTATGACCAAACCGCTACGAATATTATATTTATTTTATTCAAACCGCCATTACCAAACCGCTATGAATATTATATTTATTTTAATCAATATATCAAACCGCTACCAGTTAGGAAAAATTCGAAATAGCGGTTTAGATTATTTTAATAATAAAAATAATCTTCATTAAACTGCTACCTCATAGCGGTTTACCTGTTCATAATAAAATATTCCATAATATCAAATCGCTATCTGGCAAATGAATCAAACCGCTATCAAGAATATCTACCAAACTGTTATCTAGGAAACATGCAAACAGCTATCTAGAAACATAGCAAACCGCTATCAAGAACGTATAGCAAACCTCTACCAGCAACATAAAATGCAAACGCATTCGACTACCATTTTAAGCACTACGGGACATTCATTCCTATCATACACTACGTTCCTAAGCATAAGCAACATATCTCAAACACGTTACAACAACGAACACTATTAGTTGACTTTCAAAAGTCAAACCTTACACAAAAATTTATAGATCAGACAATATATTGAAGAGAGATCTCAAACAGACAATCAAATAACATCATCAAACCTTAATGAACATATCCCAGCAACCTAAACACACATGTGAACACTAATGATGATTTTGATCAAAAATGCATGCTAAATCAACCATGGACCACACATATGTTTGATTTAATCCAAAACAGACATAGATTGTTGATAATTAATCCTAACCGCACCTATCCCACCACTCAATTACATATTCTAAACATCATTTAAAATTTTCGAAACCCTGAGTTTATTTTTTAGATATTCTACACATTTGAATGAATTTTGGATTGATTCCTTTTATTTACAGATAAATCTAAGGTTGTAGAACAACATATTATCAAGTACGCTTGGAAGCACGGAAAGCTAGAAATCAAGATTGCTTGTGCGAGTTGGTGGGGAGTTTGCGTCACTGCTGAGTGTCGTGTTAATAAATGCATGACCGAAATTGTAAGTTTGATTAAAGTGTCAAACCGCCACCCTTTTATAAGAAGGGTTTTGGAAATGGCAGAATTGATCCCTGGGGTTTCTACTTCCTTCTATTTTCGGTTTAAGGTTTTCTAAGGTTGAGTAATTTTGAAAGGTGACATGATTAGTCCTTGTAGTTAATAAGATCTAGGAAACAAGTAGAAAATTGCACATAAGTCCTTATACTTGCTAACTAATGACAGTTTTGGCCCTTGAAGTTAAAATTAATTAACTCCCCCTCAAATTATAACCCCATATGACTACAAAACCTTTTCCATTAATTGTGTGATGTGATTTAGGAGCCCGTTTGATGCAATAAATGACTCTCCCCCTCAAACAATGACCCGTTTTCTATTGAAAGAGTTGTAGTCGTTGTTTGAGTTGAAAACTTTATTATAAAAGCCCGAACTGATGAATTTTCAACAACACTTTTTCCACCGTGATTAACACAAATAATTTTTGAAGAATCAATTAAGAAGAAAATTATTTGGTTATAAAAGGAAGACTTCTCTTCCGAAAGAAGAAAAACGCACTGAAACGTACATTAATCCTTGGATCACGGATATTAAGTAATCCATGCCCGGGAAAAACTAATTACCCGTTGTTAAGAACAACTGTCTTTTTGGCGACATGCATTCCTTCAAATGAAAAGCGGTTGCAGTCTGAAATAACGCAAGCATGCAGACAGTATGGTTAAACAATTTAAACTTCCGCTTAGAACATTCATTTAAAGACCCGTGTCATTATTGAATGACATTTCTAGGTCCGTAAATGTTATCGATTTACAGAAGACATGTCTTGAAAAATATTTTTGGTATTTTTCTATATTTTTATTTTTAGGTTTTTATAAGTGTTATATTTTGTATTCGTATTTGTTTTAAAATTCTATACAAAAATAACAAGATATACATGACCATCCTTTACTCCTCTTCTCCTTCCTGAAGAGTTTAAGGGTTTCCGGAGTAGTACTCTTCATACCAAGTCGCGGGAGTAGAAATTCAAACCGCTCTCTCTAGGTAATAGCCTTGGTAAATATGTCCGCAAGCTGATAATCCGTCGTCATGAAGTACAATTCAACCACGCCTTTCTCAACCTGCTCGCGAATAAAATGGTAAAGTATGTGCTTGGACCGTGAGTGCTAGACATTATTGCAGCAGAAAGCAATAGCACTTCGGTTATCACAATACAAGGGAACCTTATTAAATGTAAAACCGTAGTCTGAAAGCTGTGACCTCATCCAAAGTATCTAAGCGCAGCAGCCAGACATGGCAATGTATTCAGCCTATGTGGTTGAGATCGCAGTGCTTTTCTGCTTCTTTGAGGACTAGCTGACTAATTTATCTCCAATGAACTGAGTACTTCCTGACGTACTTTTTCCGTGGGGTATCTCGACAACCTAGCAAAGGATCCGACGTAGTTGACATAGGCCATTGAGATGCCATAACGTGTCTTCGAAATACATAAATTCACCAATTAACGGTATCCTCTGAAGTAAAATTAGCGTGAAAGACCCGCTTAAGTCATCTGTTAAAAGAGATGAGTATTAGTGGTAGGCCACGGGATACCTGAGTACTAGCCACCGCCACATGGACGGACACAGCGAATACAAGGTCGGGTCTGCTGGCAGTGAGGTACATTAGGGAGACCAGAGCCCTACACAAAGAGCGAGTCTGTCAACTAGTAATACAGCTAACGTGCGACACATAATGCTAATTTTAATGTGATCCACCATTGGTGTATCTAACAGGAGTCACGAATCTAATCCCAAATTTCTAAAATTTCTAAAGCAGAATTTTGATTAGATTAATGAAAATCCTGCAAGACAATTTCCAAAACTGTAATCGTATAGCGAAAGGGACATTTGTCATATCATTGACATTTAAAATTTTGAACTCATCTCATTGGAAAATATGTCACATGATTTAGGGTCGGTCGAGGCAAATATGATATCATCTACATATATTTGAACAAGAAGAATAGTTTTAACACTGTTTCCAGTGAATAGTGTCGGTCTTCAAACAGAACTGCACCTTGGAAAACTTGTTGTCTAGAAGAAACCTTGACAAAGTGTCATACCACGCCCGAGGAGCCTGCTTTAAACCATACAGAGCCTTCTTTAAACGATAAACATGTATCGGATGATCTGGATCAACGAAGCCCTCTGGTTGACTTACGTAGACTTCTTCTTTCAACTCGCCATTCAGGAATGATGTCTTGACATCCATCTGGTAGATGGTCATGTTCTTACTGGCGGCATTAGCGATGAATATTCTTATAGCCTCGATGCGTGCAACCGGTGCAAATGATTCCACGAAATTAATACCCTCCTCTTGTCGATATCCCTTGGCCACCAACCTAGCCTTGTTCTTCAGAACATCACTGTACTCATCAAGCTTAACTTTGTAAATCCACTTGAGAGCTATAATCATGACACAATCTGGTCGAGGTACTAATTCCCATACTTGAAGTTGATCAAATTCATGAATCTCATCTTGCATGGGTTAAACCAGCAATCTTCAGTCACTGCAGATTTAAAGTTCTTTGGTTCGACTTTTGACAGTACAGAGTTGTACAAGCACCACAAAGCATCAGTTGAAGTTGTTTTCTAGTGGATACCGGTCGAGAGGGATTGCCAATAACATTGTCAAGCGGGTGATCCTTGCTCCATTTTCTGAGATAATGATGTGGTTGAGTAACATGAGTGGATTCGGCTGAACTAGCATCCCCGGATGATGATGCCTCAGAACTAGGTTCCGAAGCAAACACGTTTACGAAGGGATTGTTGTCAGCATAAGCAAAAGGATTGTCTTCAATGATAGTAGATCCAGATATAACACCTTGATATGAGATAGGAGGTTATAATTCTGAAGATGACGGTAAATGACTTGGAGAAGGTGCATCTTGATCAATGGTAGTAGAAGAAGGTGTATTGGCAGAAATGACAGGAACCTGAACTGCTATAGCAGAAGAAACAGGTCTTTCAACACGAGGAGGTTCTAAGTATTCATCGAACATCGGTTGGAATAATATCTCTAGCTCTTTATTTGTTGGGGGTACATAAGGTGATGCAGGGACCGGATTAGGTACGAGCCCTGAACTAATTTGTCCAGGCATCAGAAACATAGGTGTGGGTCCTGTACTGAGTTGCACAGGAGCCATCGGCTTAGACAGCTCATCGAATTAAACGTAAATAGTTTCCATGATTTGTCGGGTTCTTTTGTTATAGATTCTATAACCCTTCCTGCTTGGTGCATAACCAACGAAAATTCCAATATCAGCTGTTGGTTGCAATTTTCCAAGATCCTCGCTGTCATTTGTAGGGTAACAAAGAGCACCAAAGACTCGAAGAAAGGTAAGATCAGGCTTCTTATCATGCACCAGCTTGTATGGGGTTTTGTTATGACGAGTGTGAATGAGGGATTGGTTTTGGGTGTAACAAGCAGTAGCAACAGCTTCTGCCCATAGAAACATCGGAGCCTTGGAAAATATCAACATTATCCTAGCAGCCACCATAAAAGTATGGTTCCGTCTTTCGACAACACCATTCTGCTGTGGAGTCCTCGGAACTAATTTTTGGTGAAAAATGCCGACACTTTCATAATATTCAGTCAGAACTTGATTGATAAATTCTGTGCCATTATCGGTACGGATGTATCTGACAGTTTTGTTAAGACCGACTTGTATTTGCTTCAGAAATTTAATAACAAACTCTGGGGTTTCATCTTTCGATCTTAAAAATTTAGCCCAAGTAAACCTAGAATAGTCATCAACAATGACTAAGATGTATTTCTTCCCATTAATTGTTTGCACTCGCATTGGTCCACATAAATCCATATGAAGGGTATTAAGAACTTCCAAGTTGGTTTTTTCAGTTTTAGATATGTGGGTATGTTTTTTGCTCTTTCCTAGTTGACATGCGAAGCAAAGATGATCTTTCTCAAACTTCAATCTAGGTAAGCCTCTTACTAAATCCTTTCTTGCAAGGTCATTGATGGTACCAAATTTCAAGTGGTTTAAACGACGATGCCATAACCTTGATTTGTTCTTGAAGGCTTTGGACAACAAGCAGATTGGGGAGGACTTCATTATGTCTTCAACCGAGATAGTGTACAAATTAGAACCACGAGAACCTTTAATTAAGTTAACACCATCGGTATCTCGAACATAAAAATAATGCTTCCTGAATGCAACTTCAAGATCAGAATCACAAAATTGGCCGACAGAAAACAGATTGTGTCCCAATCCTTCCACATAGTATACCCTGGAGATCACACTATCACCAATCATGTAATCTCCATAACCCATGATAGCACCAAAGTGATCATTCCCGAATCTAACAGTCCTGCTGAACTTTTTTATGAAATTCTTGAACCGTGAGTGATACCCCGTCATATGTTTTGAGCAGCCTGAGTCCAAATACCAAAGGACGATCTGTACGACCTGCATTTGAAAACAGACGAGGATGGAGAGTTTGGAAAGTTGGATCCCCAATTTTTTTTGGGGTCCTGCTGGTTAGCATAAGCAACATCAGTTCGCATAGACGTATCAATTAGCTGATTCACAGTTGGAATGGGAATACTAGTAGGAATTGCCTTGTACTGTTTGTTTCTCAGTTATTACAGTTTTAATGGGAATACTAAAGGTGTGACTTAATTTCTCAGTTATTACAGTTTTACTAGTACTAACGTTTTCAGTTTGCTGTATAGGCAGAACATTAGATTTAGTGAGCCTAGTTAGAGGGCACTGTTCTCCTAAAGTGAATATTCTTCTCGTGGGCTTCTATTGATAACCAACATTGGTAAGCACTTTTCCTGTTGCTTTCCACACTTGCTTAACTTGCTTAGGTTTCCAAACTTTCTTAACTTTGCTCATAACATTTTTAATAGAGGGGGATGCATTCACATAGTGCAAATAATTAACCACACACATATCATGGTTTGCATAAATTAAGCATTTGTTACATGTATTACAAACAGAGTGAGAATTTAAATTAATTATAGTACGCTTAGAGCTAATACTAGAATCAACACGATTCGTGTTTTTCACACTAAACTTATTGGTCCTAGGGTGTTCTTCTACTTTCTTCTTGTTGACACTTTTAGCCGGTGAGATCCTATTTTTCTTGGTATTGCTCCTAGGCTTTGATCCACTAGCGTTAGTGCAACTGTTTACTCCTGTAGAAGGAATCACAGGGACATTAGTCTTTTGAATGTTCAGTTGCTCTACATGTTTATGTGTGTTATTATTTGACGTTTCACATTGGTCCTCAAAAGTAACTTGCTTTTTCCCAGTTAAAGGGGTAGAAGCATGCTTTTTATCTTGTTTATTGAAGTCTTTCGGACAAGTGCCAATCACATATTCTAGTAGTTCCTAAGAGTGTTTAGTGTAAAGGCAAGCAGATGCAAGTGATCTATCTACTAGTCTTTCAACCTTAGCTTCCTCTACTATCTCGCGAAGGGTTTCCACACTTTCCTTAAGATGTTTGAGATAATCTAGATGAACTTCCCTATTGTTCCTATTGCGAGAGAGAATTGGTTCAACATCGATAGCATACCTACCAGGTGCAAGAACTCTTGGTTTTACAGAATCCATAATGATGCGTTTCATATTTTCATGTATTTGGGCTTTTAGATTCTCATTTTCAGTTAACAAGGCAGTAGTCTGTTCGATATGTTTAGCACGCATGATCTTAATAGAATCATACAATTCCTTGTAATGCTATTTAATTTTTGCATTCTCAGCCCTAAAAAGCTCATTTTGTTCTTGAAGAACGATGACTTTTTTAGTTAATTGAGTGATCTAAAAATCTAAGGCCTTAAAATCAAGAGTATGGTCTGCATCACTACGGGTTTCCTTTAATTGAGAGATCTGCATTCTCAATTTTTGATGGCGTTATCCTTTCCTTAAATGGAAGCTTTCATTTTTTCAATTACAAAGACTGAGTCAAAATCAGGAGCATCCCGAGCGGGTAGAGATGTGTTGTTTTTAAAATTTTCTTTAAGGTGTTGATACTTTAACTGTAAATTTAAGTGATTGACCTCAAGGTTGTAAAAACGTTTTATAAGTTTATTATGATCATCCTTTTGAATCTTATCATTTAATTTAGAAAGCTTTGCTTCAAGTTCCAAACAACGTGCTTGAACAACAATATGGGCATCATGCATTTCAGTGAATCTAGATACAGTAAGCTCAAATTTTTTTGTAATATAAAACACTTATTTGGACAAGCAATCAACAATTAAATTGTCATTTGCAATGAGAAGATTTTTCCGCTTAATCTCAACATACTTCCTATTCATAACATTTTGGTCAATCTCAGCTTCTAACTCTTCAAAAATTTCTTTCATTTCTTTGATTTCTTTAGTTATGGCATTTTGAATACCCTCAAAATGTTCTTTAAGTGTTTTGAAAAATGGAATGACCTCGATGAGATAACATTCCTTGGTTTGTTCAAAGCCCCTTTCCCCTTCAGTGAGACCTGTTGGTGTAATTCTCTTTTTACAAGTTTTTTCAAATTCCAAAAAAAGTTATATAAGTGTAAAAATGTTAATTTTCACTTAACTTTTTGTTGGAAGCACCCTGGGGACAAGCGTTGCAGGTGTATTGGGAGGATACACCGTCAATGCTTTGATTGGTCTTGAAGCTGTGGTCTGCTCTTTGAGAGCTTCTACTTTTATCTTGAGGACATCCTTGGACCAAAATATCTATCTGGGGGTCAATTGTGTCTATGGTGTAAAAGTTGCCAGATAGTTCTCTTTTAAGTAATCTGGGGGTCGAATATTAATGTTTTATTCAGTCTACATATGGGTTTTCATTTTGGCATTCATTTTCTTCCTAGTGATTTCAGCTATCTCTAGGGTATCCTCTAAATTGTGCACTATAGCCGGGACATGATGGGTTTTGATAATTTCATGACCATTATATAGAGCATGCTGAACTTGCTTTGCACGGGTAAGACATAATGGGTTCTTATATCCAATGGCTACCTTTCTCTGTTCATCATAATAAGGTCTTGGTTTACATAATATGTGAACTGTTTGAAGAGACTGGTCTTATTTGTATAATGTATCCTCGACCTTTTCTTTTAATGCTTTCATGTCTAAAAATTCTTCCAGGTATTTGTTTTCTTTCTGTTTAAAATTCTTTTTTAAAGACGTAACTTCTTCTACCATTGACTTGTTATTGTGGATGGTAGAGTTAAGTTGCATTTTTACAAAATGAAGTTCCTTTTTAAAATTTTCTTTCTTAATATTCCTGTCAGTGATAACTATTCTTAATTGTTCCTCAATCTTTTGTTCTCTTTCAGTTAGTTCAAACTTTGCCCGTCTTTCATATAGTTCAACTTGTTCCTTATATGTTGCAAGTTCAACGGTCAATGATGCATTAACTACTTTGTTCTGCTCATTCGCAAAAACACTTTGGGCAGTCTGTTCACGCATGTCATTAATTATCATCATATAAGCATCATTTGGCACAGAAGATACATTACTTCGTACAATTAGATATGCGTTGTCCTTCACATACTGATCATACAGAATCATATTGCTATCACTCGTATAATCAGCATTTGAGTCAACAACACAGTTTGGTTGTACATCGTGATGCATCTCGTGTGCATCATGATGCTCACAAACAGCATCCTGATAGTTATCATATTCATGTACCTCAGATAGAATGTCCGAATCGTATGACGGACCGGCTTCATCATAAACTGGATCTGCTGATGACAGATTTGCCATGAACATGGTCTGTGTAGTAGGAGCCTCGTCAACATCCGAATCAAAAGCATCACATTCATCAGCTTGAAACACATTATCCACATTAAGTGCCAGATCTTGAACTGGTGACTCATCCACATCCTCATCAACGGTAGTATCATGACCACCTGCAAGAAACAGCAACTGCTCTTCATCCAAAACCACACCATTTTCTTGAGCTTGCATCAGCAACATCTTGTCTTTGAAGTAATCTAAATTCTGTGGTCGCTTGGGTTGAGTGCAGTTCCTTGCAATGTGTCCTATACCATTGCAGTTATAACACTTAATCTGTCTAGCTTGACCAGGATTTGCATTCCCAACTCTGTTTTGAGCCCCTCCATTACCAGCTGCACCTGCGCCCCTTGGATTGTTCCCTTGACCTCTGTTCTGTTGACCTTGAACATTCTGAACAACAACCCTGCCGTCTTGAACTGTGGCTTGGTTCCTTGTATTTGATGAAGTTCGGAGTTGATTGTTAGTTTGAGGGAGGTATGTTTTGTATGATTGGGTGAGTAGGGCAAGTGTGTTGGTTAAGTTCTCAATTAATTTGTCTGTTGGAAAGAGTCCTGAATCAAGTTGTGTGTTATCAGCAAAGTGTGGTTGATAGGTAACTGGTGGAACATGTGTGGATGATAGAGTGGTAGATGATTGTGAGGAGTACTGCTGAGGTGAAACATTGGACATTAAGGTGAGAGGATCAACTGTGTGTTGAGTGAATCGTTCCAACATTATTTTGTTCTCATTGGTATGTGCCTCGTGTTGCTTCAAATAAGCATACAACTGATCACAGTTTGATTCCTTTAACCTCTGTTCAGTTTTACTGTTGTCACAAATCTACCCCATTCAGGCAACATGTTATTGACAAACTTTGAATTCAGCTGCATCATGGGCATGCTCATCTTAATGTTTCGCATGTCGTTGATGAGCTTGGTAAACCTGACATAGTAGTCGTGAATGGTTTCTCCTTTATTCTGACGGAAGTGTTTAAAGTCATTATATAGCTATGATTCGCGATCTTCTTTTGTTAATTTAGAACCTTCCAAGAGCATCTTCACATTATCCCAAATGTCTTTTGCATCATTGTAATGATTGATAAGAGTGTAGATGTCTTTTGGTAATCCTTGAAGTAGGATATTCGTTCCCCGAATGTCAGCGTTATACCTATCCTTATCTTTAGGTGAAAGGTCAGAATAGACTCGAGCTTGTTCTGGACCTAGATGTAGGGCACCTTCTTTCCCTTCAGCAAGTGTTTCCTAAAATGTGCCCATCTAAAAAGGTCCTTCATCAATTGACTTCAGGATGTTCACCCCATTCTCTTTACCCTGACATTACAGTCGAATACGTTGTTACCATGATGCAAAGTCAGTCCTATCAAGCATAGGTGGCCGGGTATCAGAATCGGCACATTGGATATCTTCCGAGAGATTAGCCATCTTAATAGATTGTGAAATGATTTAAGTTGATCGAACAATGATTAGTGAATGTATGTTAAAAGTGGTGATGTTTGTTTAAGTTTTTTGTTGTTTGAGTTTGTTACGTTTTTCAAGTTTGAAAAATAGTCCAGATGCCAAAGTGGTCCAATATTCTAAAACAGTGTCCCAAACCGTTGGAATAGTAATCAAACCGCTACTGTCAAACAGCTATCGTCAAACCGCTATGAAGAATTTATACCAAACAGCTACCACGAAGAAAAATGGCCAGAGGTTTGATTCGCAAAAGACCTTGAGAAAAATCTTTAAAAACCTATGATAAATCGCTATCTCTAAACCGCTACAGATGGTAAACCGCTACGAAGTCAGACTGCCAAACTGCTACTAGAAGATAATAGTAAACCGCTATGAAGATGAAACACCAAACCGCTACCAAGAAATGAAATTGGCAGAGGTTTGTTTCCCAAATCGCTATGAGAAATTGTCTTCAAAAACCTGTAAACCGCTACAGATCAAACCACTACAATTACCAAATCACTACTAGTAAACCGATACACTAGAAGATAAACCGCTACTGACAAACCTCTACTTAATAAGACAAACCGCTGTCAGAAATGACAAACCGCTAGCACAGTGTACGACCATAACAAACCGCCAGAACAGTTTACTTTCCTGACAAACCGCCAGAACAGTAAACCAAACCGCTACGATTAACAACAAACAGAATACCAAACCGTTGCGATGAACTATGAACTTTTACACCTTAAAATACCTAAAAATCACCCTTTTAAACGTTTTGACTTGGATTCTTTTGCACAAATGAGTACTAGAAGGTTATAGCAACTACAAAAACATGAATTTTAACACAAGAAACTTAAAAATCAATGATAGTCAAGAACAAGAGCTAAAACCTTCTAAAACTCAACTTTTGATCTAAACCAAGCACTAAAACGCACACACAAACGATCTAATCATCCCATGAGCTCTGATACCAATTGTAGGATATTGGAAATCATAACACAATGGAAGATAGATGGGTTAGCCGAATTTAGAAAGAGAAATTGAGAGAGAAAACTTTCTAGTGAGAGAAAATGTAACTTGTATAATGAAATGACTAACCACCTCTTCCATGGCATAGAAGAGGCTTGAATAGTATCTTACAAACCGGCCCATAGGCCTTGGCATGGGCTTACACGTTGGGTTTATTTACCCGGCCCAATACCGAATGTCATACGATTAACTATTGACTACGAGCTATAATATATGGTAAAATACACGGGGTGACCGAGTCTTTTACTAATATCTAACAATCTCCCCCTAAGGGAGGTCACCCAAAAAAATACTAATCTTAAGCTCAGCAATCTTCTGATTGATCTTGTGTTCAGCTCATAGTCTTTGATTCTTCATGTAATATCTTATACTTTGATGTAGTGGTCTTTGTCTTGTGGCTTGTGTTTGTACTTGATATGTGATCTTGAGCTTTCTTAAGATCATCAGCCAAATCTAATCTCTGCTCATCATCTTGTGATCTTTCACCATCTTGTAGTCTTGTGTCTTGCGGACCGACATGCTCATACCTTTCTTGATCTTGAAAACTTGAATAATTTGTTCTTGAAGTTCCTTAGCTTTAATACTTGGCGACTTCAAGAGGGACGTGCGATATCAGAGTTACAGAAGCTTAGAAACGTATGCTTGAGCTTTCATGATTTCTTTGAATGTGTTGGTCAAGTATGAGCATGCGGTAATGAACTTGTCTTTGCCAGAACAGGATGACACCATCTCCATCTTTATATGAACCTGTAATAAAATAGTTAGAAATAAAGAGAAAATTGATTTGAAAATCAGTCGACGTGTTACTTTAGTAAAAGTGTTTTTTAACACATCAAAAGTTTTAAGCTTTTGTCAAAGTTCATTAACCGTCAATTTGTATACTAGAACAAGTTTGATTCTTATAGAATTGCACCATCGTTTCTTTCTAGCTGACACAAGTTTGATCAATTTAGGATCTCACAAGTCACCTACCAAGAGCTTGTTTGATGTTGGCTCAAGTAAGATTTCCATCTTCACCGTGATACTTAGGTATCACTCGAATGTTCTAGCAATACCACAAGGATAATGCGTAGGACTCTTATGATAATCCTTGTTTTCACATTGTGTGAAGAACAAGTAAAATGGAATAGTGTCCTAATGAGATTAATTGATGATATCTTGGCTCTAGACTCAACTGTGCATTTTGGTTTTAGTGATCGGAGGCTGGTGCAGACTGCCACCTTTTCAATATCAACAAACTCAGAATGAGAAAGTCAATAGATAACGTGTTTAGTCTCTGTGAGAAATGAAACAGAAATATTTTGAGAGATTCTGAGTGGCTAGGGAGGGGTGTGCATTGCATCACTGGGTCCATGATGGCTTTTTTCAATGTCAGCAATCATCATTATGATTTTGACATTAGATGTATTAACCTGGTTTCTGCCTAAGTGTATGGAGGGCTTTTTTCTTTTCACCCTTTATCCTTACAATTCTTTTTCATTCTTCAACCCCTTCAGTACTTATCGAGACTTCATAACTAGCACCTCGTTGGGTTTGTTCCAGTACTAGCTCCATCTCAGTCGGTACTATTCCCTTATTATCACTTTTACTCCTTTTTTATGTCATACCTAAGGACTTCTACACTAACTAGTGGATTGTACCTGGGTAGATCTCTCTGGTTCTGGATGGATCATGGGAACTAATACCTAACCTTACCAATCTTATAATTGATAAAATTAAATACATGGTCAGTCTTTTTGATACAGTTCACCTTACTATAAAACCAATTGAAAATCTTAGTCAGGTACTTGTGATGTCAATATCAAAGCTTTTAGTACCTTGATTGTTTTTGAATTTTCA